>VDFB02283530.1:0-79279 GCA_007258455.2 Sequoia sempervirens | reverse complement strand
TATTCATCCGTTCATTTTTTGCTTGCAAGTAGCTTGAAAAAGATACAAGTCCAACAACTCTATGTTCTCTCTAAAACACTACAAGGTATAACAAAATTAAGTAAATAAAGGAAGATAGGGGATTTTTTAACTGCATAGTTTGGTTTAGGGTTTGTTTTACTTAATTTTATTAATTTTTTAATTTTAAAATAAATAACTTTATTTTGACTTAGGAAATATAGGTATTTTATTAAATATCATTAAGTAGATATTTAATATTAATAGATTATAGTAATTTAAGTTTTTATTTATCTTATGTTGTTCCTCTTTTTTTAGTTCCTGCCATGGAACTATAGGTGACCCCTTGAACTTAACTAGTGATTAATTGTTTTGCTTGCAACCAATCAAATTCTATTAATTTCTTTCCTGTACATTATAATTTAATTTTAATACATTATATTTTAATTTTTTAAAAGTTAAATGCACAATTTTTAACTTTTCAAATTTCAAAAATTATTTTTCCTCAATTTTTTTGGCTCAAAACTTTTGAGCGATAAGGGCAATTTTCTCGGCTCTATTATCAAAGTTGCGATTATAGTGGGAGATGGAAAGGCAGGAGAAAATGACAATTACTTTTAACTTAACTATTCTATTTATGTTTGCAATCTAAATTTAACTAACTCTAAATATGATAAATTCCCCTATACTTTTACTTTTAACTTAATTATTCTATTTAATGACAATTACTTTTAACTTAACTATTCTATTTACATTTGCAATCTAAATTTAACTAAATTTAACCAACTCTAAATGCTAATAAATTCCCCTATACTAATTTCTTAAATATTCTATGTAATTTAAATTATATAGGTTAATTATTCAAATTATTTTTGTAGTTCTTGATATTAATAAATTCAACTATGCTAAATTTTTTGAAGATTATTTTTTTGTTAAATAAATGTATCTATACATTCAAATTATATTTTAAGATTAATTTTTGGTAAGAAATTAATTAATACTAATTAATACTAATTTCTTTTGAAATTTGATAAATTGAACAAAACTAATTTTCTTTAAAAAAATAAAATATGAAAATAATTAATTTCTAGATAGTCTTAATATAATTACTTTTAAAATAATTTGATTATTTTAAAAATTAAACTATATAATTTTTGCTAATACTAAATTAGATGCTAAATTAGTTTGATTTATTTTATTTAAAAAACAAATTTACGAAATCTATTTACTTTGTTAATAAATTTCAAATTCCTTTATAAAATAAAATTTTAACTAAAATCTATGTCTAAATAAATCATTCAATCTTAAATTTTCTATATAACTAGAAACAAGTACTTTGCATTTTTAATTTTATTTCATACTTGTGGGTGTGCACGCGCAATTGAGGTATGAATTTTCTGGATTTAAAATTCAGGCTCTATTTTTTTGGATTTGAAATAACTATTTTTTAAACCGTTTCTTGCATAATTGTTTTCTTGTTTGAATATAATCAAACTATATAATTGCTTCATAGTTCATTGTGAATGCTTCTTCTTCTACAATTTGTAGGTGATTCAAAATATAATCAAACTATATAATTGCTTCATAGTTCATTGTGAATGCTTCTTCCTCTGCAATTTGCAGCTGATTCAAGTACACATTCATATTTATGTTATGTGGGTAAAAGATGTTGGAATTATGAAGCCCAATCGATTCATCTTTCTAACCGTTTTATTCTTTGATGTTTCATTTCTTTCTTTTGTCCTCTCATATTCTTGATTGTAACAAACTTCAAGATGCTCTCTTTGGAGTTGGATAGTTGAAATGTAAAAAGGACAAGTAGTGCTTGAGCTGCTGATATTGTATTTTATCTGAATTAATAGAGTGCCCTTGCTTCTAAAAGTGGACGTAGTCTACATTTTCCATGAGTACATTTTGCAAATTTATTACCATTCTAAACATTTGTATTGGTCATATGCTCTGTTTTCCCCTTTAGTGCTTTTGAAGTGTCTTAGTGTATTGTTCTATTTTGAATAATAGTCAAAATTGCAGAGCAAGGATACCATGGGTGCAATGTAATTTTACATATTTTAAAGGTATTGTCAAGTTCTCTTCTGTCTTGCCTACAAAATTTGTTTAATTTTTGTTTGTATCTTATCAATAATCTTTTTAAATAGTGAAGTCAAATGAATATCAATAGTAACATTTAAAAGAATGAAATGTACTTAATATTTTTATTAGTGAATAGCATACATTTACAATACAATTTTGTCATATTCTTTCAGTCACTTTGTTAAATAGATTACATGTATTCTCCATGTCAATAATTGAAAGATCTCATTATTTTTTATGAAATCCAAGTCTATTTGATAGATATTCTTATTGTCCTAAACAACATAAGTTGTAGATAAAACATGGGTAAAATAACAAAATCTACTATTGTCAGCACCTAATTTTTAGAACACAACAAAAAAATTTAACAACAATAATTTTAATTATTTGTGAATAAAATAAATATAATATATAGAACTATAATATATAATAATAAAATAGCATAAAATTTAATTTCTTAAAATAATTAATAATAATAATAAATTGATGGAGGAGCATCTAGTTCCAGGGTGTGTTTTGTGTTTGCAAAACATTCCATGATTTTGTTGTGCCAACTTAAAATTTGGAAGCTAGAAGTTATTTAATTGTCAACGTAAATGGTGTTACTGTGAAATTATAAATTATATATTTTGAAGAGAATTGGTGAGTCATGGAAGATTAGTTGTAAATTTTTTGTTTGTCAGTAAATAAATTATTATTAATAATGATATAAGATAATATGGTTTTATAATATAATATAGCTAGTTTTAAATCTATTATATTTGATTATATATTATATTAATTTATTAAATTCATATGTAATATATTAATTTTAACATGACAATTATAATAATATATACTCTATAATATGTAACATATATAATCTAATTTTTTTTTTAATTTATAAGAAAGAAAATATTATATAAAAAACATCAATGATTGCACTAATTTTTTTAAGATATTTTCCACAACAATGTTAATTTCATTATATTTAATTTTTTTTAAAGTAAAATGTTTGATTTTTTACTTTTTTAATTTTTGAATTTTTTTCCCTCATCTCATTATTCCAAAGAAAATCAATTAAGCAGGGTTAAGGAGGGTTTGTAGACGAACTTCATTCAACTAATGAAAATGAAAATGATACACCATTAAAATATTTGTTTGCTTTAATACATAAATTTGCATAATGTATTAATACATAAATTTGCATAATGTATTAATACATAAATTTGCATAATGTATTAATACATAAATTTGCATAATGTATTAATACATAAATTTGCATAATGTATTAGCAAATTCTCTTGTTGTGGAATTGGTGTCACGTTGATGTGGACCAATGATCGTTTCCCAATCCCGTGATAGTGAGCTTGTTTCAATCGATTCTATGGAAGAGAATTGATGAAACCATGATGTTTGGTGTATGAAAAACCTAAATTAAGCTCAAATGAACATGATGCAAGCTATATTACCAAGATTTATGCTATAAATGATCTAATTATGCAATTGTTAAGCTAATTTAAGCTAAAAATGAGCTAAAATGATGCTCAAAGATGAAAACCCTAATCTATTTACAAACCAAGATGGATGCATGGAAACCATTAATGAAAGCTTCAAGCTATTATGTAACTAAAACAAACTAAAAATAAGCTAAATGTGTGCAAATTGAGAATATGGATGTGAGAAAATTCAACAACATGACTTTGCAATAAAAGATGGATCCATTTGTCTCCAAATAGTGATCTATTTATAGGAGAGAAAATGAGGAATGGATGGTTGAGATCAAAAAAGATTAATCAACGGTTCAGGATAAAGGAGATGAGAGGCATGGATCATGGATTCTCATCAACAGATGAGAATGCAACATGAAGATTAATCAAAGGCTCACAATTGCCTCAAACAAACACAGTTTTGACCTACTCACATAGGTCAAAGGTAACTTGTTTAGAAGGTAATTGGGTTTGGCTTGTTAAAGAAGCCAAGTGAATTGATTGGAGGAGAGGGAATATTCCTTAGAATATTCCATTAGGGTGAGGAAAAAGGTAATTTTCAAATTAAAACAAAGTTTTAACTGTGCAAAAAGGATAAAGAATATTCCATGGGAATATTCCCTTTGATTAGAGGAATAATTAGTTTAATTGCTAATTAAATAAGGTTTAATTTATGCAATTAGAGGATTAGAAGAATTAGATGGCATTTATTAAATTAGATGATTTAATAAATAGGGAGGGGTGTGAAATGATATTTAATTAAATAAGATAGGGTTATTTAATTAAATAAGATGACTTAGGAGATTAAATTAAATATTTTGATCTATTCAATTTAATGAGATGAAGTGTTAGTGCGAAAAAGAGATGAACTAACCCGCAATTAATTAATTAGCTAGGCTAATTGAATCAATTAAATGAAAAGAGGATAGATAAAGAGGAAATGATGTTAATAAAGTTGTTTCAAGTGCATGACATCGATTAGGACATTTTTCAATGTCTACAATTTCTGGCACCTCACTAGTGGTAGCATCCAATCCATCTCCTAACTGCTCACCGTCACTGTCTCCCCAATCAACATAGAAATGAACTAATGTGTTTGGACCCATGTTGTGCGATGGAGATGGAATTGTAAGACTTTGGTCTTCCTCCACATGCAGATCAATACAAAGATTAGCAGCACCATCTAATAGCCAAGATGGCTTCTCGGGTGGAGTTGGTAGGGAAAGAGAGATGTCTCCAAAGGTATTCTTCTCTCCCAATACTGTTGTTGGTGGTGATTGGTTGTCTGATAAACTTGAAGTTTGTGGTAGACTTTTGTGGCTTGCACATTCTTCAAGTGGTTCATTGGAATCTAAAACAACAAATTCATACATGGAAGTTTGAGATTAATTGTTGAACAAGCTAACCATGCATCTAATTGAGTTGATTGCAAATGAACAAGGGTAATTGCAGAACATACTAACCATGCATCACATTTTTTTGATCTCCAACTGCTGTTGTTCCATCAATACACTCACCCTCATTCATTGCCAAACCATTGTTGGATAGGCTTAGAATGTTTTTCAATAACTGATGCTTCCTTGGGGGCAGCAAACTAAAAAGTCTCACTAACCCTCATGTCGTTCTCCAAAGCATTTCGATCAAAGGGCCAAATACCTATCCTCTTGAAGCTAGTTGTTATGTTTGAAACAATCAATAACTTTTGAAAAGCTAGGCTACCAAGTGTAGCTAATTCTTCCCTCCTTATCTCTAGATTTGGATGTCTAATACTCCAATCTGTTCTTTCCTTTTTCAAGTGAGATTTGAAAGATGAGAAAATACTCACATCAAGAGGTTGTAGCTTGTGTGATGTGTGGGCCGATAGGGTGATTAGGTCAATAGCAAGCTCCCTTGCTTTGGTAATGGTAGAGAAGGCTACATGGCTACCATGGCCATCAAATATCAAGAGGTGTTTATGGTTGGGCGTGCAACCCCCAGGTACTTGCATAGCAAATAACTTCAACCATTTGATAAAAAGCTCTTAAGTTATCCATGTATGAGGTTGAATAGCCATCAATGCTCCTGCCTCACAGTTGGCTATGTAGTTTTGCACATGATATTTGCTTTTGAACAAATAAAAACTAGGAATTTTTTGACTTGCAGCGTTTACACATTCTAGAATAGTGATCCACTCTAGCTCTTTGGGATAATGTAAGTAGCAGGTTTGCTAACTTTTTTAGCAAGCACCTTCATATTACCGTTTCGGCCAACTTGCAGCCTTCTCTTGTCGCAGTTCCAAATCCTCTGCGGTCCATATTTCTTGGTTGCATATGCCTTCTCCAAAGTGTCGTAGAAAGTTGTTACAACTGTAGGCCTAAGATTTATAGCACAGTCTCTATCTTTCCCTTGGGTTGTTCTCAAGCACAAATCGGGATGCCTTCTTTTGAATCCCATCCACTAAGACTTGTAGGGAAGCCCATTCTTGAAGGGATTAGCCCTTGTTTCACATATCTTCTATTTTGAGATTGACAATCTCCAAACCATGGCCAACAACAGCCATATCCTTGCACCATTTGATGATTAATGCCTCTTCCTCCTCAGTTAGGATTGTTGGGGGGCCTTTCCTTTTAGTAATGGTGACACCACCCAGCTAATTTGACAATGTTGTGGTTCGAAGACCCCACTTTTTGGCTGCCCCTCTACATGACATGTCGTTGTCTTCGACATCTACAAGGGCATGTTCCATGTCAACCATGGTCCATTCCTGCTGCAGTACAACCTTTTTGGTTGTTACAGCTAGGTTAACTTGGAGTACAGGTTCGGTTGGTTGATCCATAACAATTTCTACCTCCTCATCACTGCTTGATTCTTCAGTTGGCTGGTGAACAGGAATCACAACATCCTCCTCATCGCTATTTGGTAGTTGCACACCTCTCTTCTATGTAGGCATAGTTGTTCACCTCCGCTTTGGTGTAGGTCGCTTTGTTAAAGGTCATTTGGTATTTTCTATTGCTTTTTTCTTCCTCTGCATTGAACCAACACAGTGATTAGTAAACAACATACAATTCTAATTATTAGAATTAAAATAATGATACAAACTAAAACAACAAATTCATACATGTAATAGTGAGTGTAATTGGAGAACAAACTAACCATGCATCTAATTGAGTTTATTGCAAATTATCAAGGGTATGTGTGCAATGAAACAAGCAATGCATGGTATACTATCATATCACCAACTACACCTCTTATAAATACATGTGTGATCATGTTAAACCCTTCCTCATACAACATTATGATACAAATATATATAAACTTGATACAATAGTATGATACAAATATGTATATCTTGAAAGAGCATTATGATACGGATAAATCTTAAAAGAACAATATGAAATAACTTGAAAGTGCAGTATGATACAAGAAAGGGTTTGAATTATTTCTATCATACTACTATTTCAAGTTATGTAAATGTTTCATAATGTTGTTTGAGAAATGGTTACCATACAGTCACTTTAATTGAAGAACAAACAAAGCATACATCTAACTAAGTTGATTGTAAATGAAGAAGGGTATAGGAAACTTATGTATCTATCTCTGCAATACACACACAGACACATATATATATGTATGTATGTATATGTATATGTATATGTATACGTATATGTATATGTATATGTATATGTATATGTATGTATATATATATGTATATGTATATATATATATATATGTATATATATATATATATATATATTACTATTATTTCAAGTTATATATGTTGTTTCATAAATGGTTATAACATAAGTAGGAGTCAGCCACTATCACAGTTGGTTGTACAGTTAAATCGAAGAACAAACAAAGCATACACATAAGGGAGACGAGTTGATTGTGGGCATAGGACATATCGTGGGCATAGTTTTGGACATATGACATATGGTGGGTATGGTATGTGACAACTTGGTATAGGAAAATTATGTATCTATCTATCTCTACATTATATATATATATATATACTATTTAATAAATGGTTATAACATAAGTAGGAGTTAGCCATTATCACAATTGCTTGTAAGGAAAAGGGGTTGATATTCACAATCACTTTAATTGAAAAAAAAAAAGCATACATCTAATTAAGTTGAATGTAAATCAAGAAGGATATGGGTAACTTATGTATCCATCTATCCCTACAATATATATATATATATTACAGAGATAGATAGATACGTAAGTTGAATGCAAATGAACAAAGTTATAACTGATTTACGTATCTATGTATCTCTGTATATATATATATATATGTATCATAATGTTGTATCAAAAAGGGTTGGAAATATGTGTACCATACTGTTGTTGAACTTTACAATATTATAAAAAAATTAGTATGTAGTATACATATATAGCAAAATATATCTGTGCATTTATATATATATTGCAGAGATAGATAAATGCATAAGTTTACTGAAAATGAACAGGGTATAGGAAACATACGTATCTATGTATCTGTGCAATATATATATGTATGTATCATAATGTTGTATTGGAAAGGGTTGGAAATATTTGAACCGTAAGTATGAACATAACACCTTAAGCTTTAAGGGAGAGTGGTCAATGACAACATAAACTATGGCTATGAAAATGAACACATCTTCATTTCATTTAAATGTAAATGGACAAGGCAATTTCACAGACGAATTCATAGAGGAATGCATAAGTAATAGCCAAGGCAGGTATTGAGACTTACCGTAGAAGTTGAAGGAGGAGACTACATCGATTTGGAGGAGATCATTGTCGCTTAGGAGTATCCAACACAAAGTAAGAAATTTGAAATAGTTGATAGGTAACTTGCATCGCACAACTGAGCATTGCTTGCATAAATAAATAGGTTGATATAATTTGAATTGGTAGCAAGTGGATAATTTTGAATTCTGGGAGGGAATTTGATTTGCATTCAATGAATTAATGGTAGAAGTGATAGCTTCATGGGTACATTGGATTTTTGGTTGGTGATTTGAAATGATATTAATTTTTTTTTGAACTCTAACCAAATTTAAATTTTTATTATGATTATTGTTTTTTATGTTGATTTGTAAATAATACTATAATAATTACATGTTTTAATGAAAAATTGCAATGCATAGTGAGCCTAAGAGTTAGGTTTTTTCAATTTTGCAGTTAAATTCAGAAAAAGATTGGTTAATATGGACACTTAGGAACCAGTAGTTTGTAAACGGAAGGTGAGAAATGGAACATATTTAAATGAATTTTGTTAAAATATATTTGCAACTTATTCAGTTGATAATGTCTTTTGTACATGTCAACTCACTTTTAATGCAATAAGACATATGTTTTGGATAAAAATATATTCATTTACAACAACCTTTTACTGGGAAGGTGGCAAAGATTATTTATATTGTGGAAATAAGTTTATCATGATGCATTCACTTAATATTGTGAAGGTGGAAAATAAATGTCAAGTTGCATTCACCTAATATTGAGAAGGTGGCAATAAAAAAGTCTACCTATGATAGGACATATTTTGAATTTTATATAAACCTATCCTATCATATTTAAAAGCATATTTAAAATTTTCGTTGGCACTTTTATTTCCCAAAAGTGGGCCCCAAGCTGTCCAAAAGTATACCCACGATACGTCCTATGCCCACGATTGGCTCCTCTCCCTTATATGATATTAGAAAGTTATAAATTAGATGGTATAATTTTAATTTATTAATTAAAATATTTATTTCTCATAAATTTTTCTATATGTCTACAAAAAAAATTGAAACTAGTTAGTGAATATAAATACCTTGTCGCAGATAAATAAGAAAAATCTAATTAGTATAAGGAGATACAAAGTAGTCAAAGAGGTTGTTGTGGAGGGTTGGGTTGTGGGGTGGTTATAAAGTAGTCAAATCTAGTATTTAATTAAACTAATAAATGTATTCTTAGAATTAGTTCAAATAAGAAATGATCTATAATTGATTTGGGAATTCTTATAAAAGATAGACAAGAACTAGTCAATAGCTTAAGCATGACTAGGAGTGAGTTAAATAGTATATTATGTAAATAATCATTCATAATAAAATATTGCTATATTGAAGATACATTGTATCAACAATTATATAATTGGATGGTTGATTCCATGTGACTGAAGAACCTAACTTATATTATAAGATTATATTAATCTTTGAATTATGATAGTAAACATGATTGATTTAGAGTTTCATTGCATTTCACCATTGAAATTGTGAACATATATTATGACGAATATCTTTATTTTATGAATTAAGTCCTTAACTATGTTGATCATGGAAATATGATTTATTAAATTTATTGATTAAGGATACAAACTAAGGAATGTTTGATTGAATTATTGCATCAAATTTTATAATATGATTTTATATATGAGAGAGACTTGGTAACCCATTCATATCACAAGAAGTATATGATTCACATATACTTATTAGTATAGATTCAAACATGAGATTAGATCTATATGATTTTATTATTATCCTAAAGAGAAAATACCTTAGCATAATTTGTCACTTACGCTTATTTATTTATAGTGTTAACACATTTACAAATTATGGTTCTTTTGTGAGAAAACTTAGGACAGATGATCTTAGTCTACCAATCTTTGGCCAAAGCATAGTTGGCTTGACTCATGGTAGTCAAAGGGGACCCTATGAGGATTTCTATAGGCTTGGGCCATGGTGGTTAGAAGGAATCTTGCAAGGATGCATGTGGAGTTGATCTATGATAGTTAGAATAATTTTACTCAAGTCATAGATATTCTTGCTTTGTTATGTCTATAAATGACTAATTCCATTTCATCAAGATTGCAACATGTTTATGGAGATATTCCAAATTGGAAACCAATGGTTTTCTTATGTTATGATTTATCATGTATGTAATTATGTTCACTTAATATGATAAATGATTTTTTTTATTTTTTTGTATTAGCTTACTACATACATGATTAGAATTATGGTTGAGATTATGTGATTTGTATTCTTGATTTTATTAAATTCTCTTCAGATACATGTTATATTGATATGTAAGTTATATGGTGTTTGATGTTGGAGAATCCTCAACCCATCCACAATATTCAACAACTTACATATGAATTATTTTCTTTCTTTTATGATTTTTTAGTAGGCTTCTTTTTATGCACCACAAATTGGAGTACACACTTTATCCTAAATTATATGGATGGTTCTTAATTATTTTTTCCTTGAAAGAATGGGGTTTAGATGTGGTTTTCTCATTACACTTGTTCACAAATGGTTCTTTCATTTATTATCCTTGCATTGATAGTTTGTGATGTGCAATAGTGATTACATAGTGTTTCATCTTGCATGAATAACTAGAGATGCATTAATTTATTTTACATAGTCTAAATCTTATCAATTCCTTATTGAATGTATGAAGGCTTGTCTATTCAGACCACATCCCATTTTGAGCTTTGTGTTTAATTACTATTTTTGAATATGAGGACCTTATATTCTTTCCATTATCTTGGGACAGGAATAAAAAAGAACTTCAATCTTAGTATTGGGTAAAAGCACAAAGTTGTGTCACACTTTCAGCCAAATAAATAGTTTCGAGTGAAACATTTTTGGTTAGAAATGTTTCACCCGAATAGGTTTCGACGAAAACCACATGGCTTGTATGTGGCACACAGGGTTTCAGCCGAATATATTTTGGCCGAATCCAAAAAAATATTTTTTTTTCCCTTTGTCGCTTTCAAATTGGCTTAAATTGGCTTATTTTATTATGCGGGGTTTCTATAGGAAAGGTTTTGGTTGAAACCCTTTCTATAGAAACTGTTTCTACTGAAACTGTCTATGTGGCATCCTAGTTGGTAGCCAACTCAACTTTTTTCAAAAATTTCTAAAACTTTCAACTTTAGCTAAGAATTTCTTTAGTCATAATGATGTTTTTTTAAAAAATACCCTTTTGTAGAGCTCAAAGTGGTGAATCCGAATATGTAATTTTTTTAATATTTTGATTAGTTTTAATATATTTTATTTTTAAAATAATGCAAGTAGGTTGTTAAAGTTAAAAATGAGGTTGATTAGAAATTTTAAAAAAGAGAGTAAAACATATTAATTTTTTTAAAAAAATATATGGGGCACAAGAGGAGAGAGTCTTCTTCAAAAGGGTTTTTTTTTTTTAAATGATTAAAAAAATAGACAATAGTTGATGACCCGTGAAAATTGTCGAATTCTGACAAGTTTGACTTTAAAACATTATTACAAGAAAAATATACATCAATTTTTTATTTTTTTCCATGCACAAGATTTTTTTTTTGCTTGATAAATCGTTGCTAAGGGGCAAAACGCATCGCTTTTGACTAGAGCTATGAACAAGTGAGGCCACATTCAGGGGACCTAATCCCTGCCATTCATATTCCTACTCTTGCTTGCACTCCTACCAGGCTCCCTGTAGGACCTGATGTCATTCTACCATCTGTTACCCCTACCTTCATTCCCGCCAAGCTCCCTGCAGAACTCGACACCAATCCACCTATCTGTTTCGTCTGCCTGCATTCCCGCCAAGCTCCCTGTAGGACCCAACACCAATCCTTTTTCTGAACACCCCTTCTAGTTCCACCTCTCTATCGATCCCTCAGCTCTCAAACCCTGCGCCACCCATCCCATCCTCTGTGCGTCGATCACTGCCACCCTTGCATAGGCATTCCTCTGTCATTCATGCATCATCCAACGTTCCCTTCATTCTCTGGCCAACAATAGTTCATCCCACCTTCCACTAGTGAGATTCAAACTCAAGACAATAGGGAAGTTGTTGCTTGCAACTTACCATTGCACTGTGGGATCATCCTCCTTCCATGCACAAGATATTGAAGTTACCTATTTGGAGAAAAAAAATTTAGGGAGAAATGAAGTTTTTTTCAATTTATTTCTTGACAGCCCGTGAAGTCACTTTTTTCTAAAATTTTCAGCATTCCAAAATTTGTTTTTAAATTGATAAAAAAGTAATGAAAACATTTTTTTTTAAAATTTGAAAAATTACAGGAATAAAATTCTTCAAAATTTCTACATTTCATCAGTTTACATCATTTTGAAATTCAAAATATAAAGACCACTTTTATATGGTCTAAGTTCATAATTTTTTTTGTTGTTGGTCAATTCATTTATAAAGTGTGACACAGGATTGTGTTTTTACCCTATTATAGCATGTCCAAAAAATATGGGTTTGTTTGATACCCTTAAGATGATAATTCTAAATCTTAATGACATAATAATTTGAGGTCATTTATATCTCTTAGAGATTGTAATATAGGTTTTTAAGTCCCTTTATGTGTATAAGTACACACTTCCAAAATAATTGTAACTATTGGTTACTCCATAAAAGTTATCCTTTGAAATTGTAAGATCTTTAAATTTTATAGTATTCAATGTCACACAAAGTTATGGTTATGTGTTCCATGCTAGATGTATTTTTGTTGAGAATCAATAAAGATAATTGTCATTCTTCGATTTTTTCTCCTTTCTACCACATTTCTATGTTTTTATTTCATTGAGCTACTTGGTTTGATAATCCTTCATTAGTCTCTTGGACCTTTCCTTGCATCAAGCAATATCAAATTAAGGTGCACTCCATGTGGTCAATTGATCTCCAAGGATTCAAGTGAGTTTGATCTATATGTAGTGTGGCCTTCATTGGTTCCCAATATTGTATTGTCTTAAATTTGGTCCTTATAGTAGCTTTGTTTCCCTAACAGTAATCAATTATGACAAGTCCATTGTAGGGATGCATTCTTGTGTTTACATGCCTGATTGTATCCATTTCCCTTATGTTAATTTGTCATCTTTATGTTGGGGCTAAGCTCTACTTTCTCTTCTATGGTAGCCTGATACACCTTGAGCCCATATTTTATTCTAAGTGTTATATCTTCCCCAAGGACCTTTTGTCTAGTTCTTCAATTTTAATCATGTAGACTCAAAATATCCTTGGCCCTAATTTAGTTTATTCTTGTACCCACCAAGAGAGAAATTATGTTTATTTAAAGTTTGATATACTTGAGCTTATTAATGTTGTCTTTGTACTATATAAATATCCTTCTCCTTGGACAAAGTGAGGGAGTCTTTCAAGAGGGATTGCAGCACATAAGTCCATCTAACCATTGTCATCTCCAATAGGTGTCCATTCAAGGTCGTCATTTGAGAAATAATTCCCTTGGTTGGGAATGTCTTGCACATGTAGTTCGATGAGTGGTTCCCATTTATTCTTTCTAACCATTCTAAATAAATTTAAGATTGTTAGTAGTCCCTTATTTTATTAAAAAAGGTATGAACAACTATATTGATATATCAATTTAGTCCATGAACTAAATGCACAATGCTTTTGAGTCTATATTTATGGCATAATATATTTTAATATATAATTAAGAGATATAGTTATAACATTTATATAACAATATTTTTTCAATATTAGTTTAGAATCAAAATATGCACTTTGAAAAATGAAGAGGTCAATTACTAATATACAATTCTAATCAACCCATATTAAAACAAACTATTTTATATTTATTCATTTTCTTTAAAACATTGTAGTGCCATTATTTGGACTTAGAGGAAATATGATGAAGATGTCAATCCTATTGCTTTAAATATGACATATTCATTATATAATTTAAAAAACAAGTACTCTAGCTTTAATAAGAAAGCATTTTCTTTTGTCAAGGTTGTTGAGAATTTTAGACATTACATCTTATAAAAAAATGTTTTGCTATGATTCTTGTTCTTGTGGTAAAATCCATTTTTATGCAAAATTAGTTGATTGAATAAAGAGGTAAACAAATGAGAATACTACAAGAGTTTGAACAACTCATATAAATCACGTGAGTGTAAATTTGAGTAAGGCCATTCCTCACTAGAGGGATAAATTCCATGGTGTTCAATCTAAGCATGAACCTAAGCATTAGTCAAATCAAGATATTCTTGCGATGTCATATTCATGTTATAAAGGTGTAAATCATGATTAGACTTGATAGTTCTATTGTTTATGTTGTCAATCATATTGCACCCAAGCGCTTGAATGATTAAATTCAGCAATTTGTTGAAACATGGGAACTATCTTTAGGCTGTGGGTGTTCCTATGGTGAAGATAGACCTCCAGATTCTAGGTTGGTTATATGATGGTTAATTTGGTACTTGAATAACTTATTCCGAGAAAAGGGTAAGGGAGATTAAACTGAAAACATGAACCAAAAATGAAAACTTCGGTAATGCCCTAATTAGAAAAACTAAACTGCAATTTCACTCACAAAATGATTACTCAGTACTTTAATCTGCACAACCTGATTTGATAGTCTAGTCACTTGAATGTTTTAAACAGAGGCTTTGATTCAATACAATTTTGAGGGAAAACATTGTTTTCACGACTAAACTGATTAATCAATTACATGCATAGTGTATAACCAGTGAATTTAAACTAAACTGCATACATATATTTATGAAGGAGACAGAAAGATTAAAGGTTTCAAAATTGAAAACACAATAATTTTTCATCAAATCCTACACAATAAAGATGCCTAAAATCTAGAAGGAAAAACTTGAAAATGCTGAAAATCGAAGGAATCTTCTACTAAATAACACAATTTGAACCTGTAAACCTATTGTTGTATTAATCTGAAAATGAAAGTTGAGTTACATGATAATTCACTTTGTAGAATGCAAAGGCTGAAAAACAAGAACTAGAGAAAAATGACAAAGTCATTTTACTATATACAAAAAGCCTTCTCAAGGCATGAAGGTGAAACTGAAAGTCAATTTCAGTGTAAAAATGATAACTCGAAGGAAAATCCTGAGCAAAATAAATATCTGGAAAAGAAAAAAGATCAAACTAATGCAAAAATGAGTGAACTCGGGCTCAAACTTGCAGTCACAATGTGTACAACTGAACTACAACTCAAACTGGCTCCAGAATGCATGAAAATAGCACTGAAAGAGATATGAACTCAAAAAATATCTCCACAATATGCTCTCATGAGCAAAAGAGAAAATCCTCGTAAAAATGGCCCAAAAATGAAGCAAACTAATCTCAGTATCTAGAAAACTCCACCTCTCCATGCGCATGATCAAGACATTTCGTAAACTGATGTAGAACTGGAGCAAAGTGCCAATAAACTCTATAACTTGCATGATTAAGTCCTCCAATTAGCTTTCACTTGTATTCTTTACATGGATTTATTTGAAAAGGCAATCTTTTAATTAAATATTAAAGATAACCATTTGATGATTATTTAAATATTTAATATTTGTTTAATCCACCTTTTATTATATGTTAAATATTAAAGTAATCATATAATTATCTTTAATATTTAATTGATATTTATTATTCCCCAAATCCATGCATAAGAAAAATATTCTAAATTCAAAGAATAACTTTGAAGTCAGCTTCAAAGACTCACGAGCACTCAACATCATTAGGTTTTTGATTTTAAAGTCATTTATCTTGTGGCATGTAAAAATCTAATGATTTATTATTGGTCAAAAGTCACCCTTGGTCGAATTAGGGCAGACAAAAAGTAATCGAACCCTAAACAATTATCATCATTCTTCATTTTGCACTCTTTGGAGAGGAAACTTCTGCGCCACCATGAGAGGTGGGGTTTGGAGCTAGAGAAAACTCCACCATTCCTTGCTGCTTTCTGGATCTTTTCATGAAGATATCTATAGAAAAACATGGTAAGCCTCTTCTTGTCACAAATCTAAGCACTCTTATCCATTTTTGAAGCATTCTATGGAGTTTTCAGATCGCCGCTCACCTATATTCTGATGTATTTTTTTAAATCTATTGCTGTCTTTTTACTTAAGGCCACCATTATTGAGCCTGGTTCGAGCTCTTGCATTGTGGGAGAGTGGATTTCCTGTGAGAAAAAAGAGGTAAGCTGAAGCTTTATTCGAATCTCTTTCATTTCACTTATTCCTGAGTGCTTCTTGGAAAGGCTCAAATCTCCTCATTTGGGTATTCATTTTTCCTTAACTTTTTGAGAAGCATTTGTCTGTCACGGGGTTTCTTGCTAAATGATTTTGAAAGGAAAAAATAGACCATACATTTGATCTTTTGATTGTAATATTTTGTAACTGCCATGGACGCCTCTATCTACTCTTGTAAAATGAGGGAACTCCCTTGTATTTTTTAATGTTTTACGACTGTCTCTGTTACTACAGGCAGTCCATTATGAATGATTTTTTGAAATTTTTGTGCTACGCTTGGCCACTTTAGTATTTCCAGCGAACAAACAAAGAGGACCTTGTATCATTATGTAAAGGGTTTCATTCCAAGCCATGAGCTTCAATGTATTTAACCCATGTATTTCTCTCCTTGATAAGCTCGAACGAAGCTCACTTAAAGCAGATAATGAACATCTTCCTTTCTATGGAAGGAATAAAAGAAACATTGTATGCTTTCCAGTATAGGTCGTCATTGCATAATTTTTGGGTATTTTCTTTGTGAATTGGAGGGCTTGGATTTATGATACCTTAAGTTTCTCATGCCTATCTTGTTCTCTGTATAGAGACACCTCTTTGTAGACTTTGCAATCTTTGTACTGCTCCTTGCATTTGCTATAGAAAGCTCCTTGATGACTGAAAACTTAAAAAAAAAAAACAAGGGTACCACAATGAATAGATTGTATCAAAATTAAAGACTAACATTACACTGTGAGGCACTATGCAGTCACGAAGACTCCTTTCAAGGTCACTATATAGTCGTTAGCCACCATTCAAATAGGCTACTGCCTTATAGATTTTATTGTCACTGTGAGCATACTCATGACATATCCTAATTTATAATTGAACTCAATGGATGCAGGCATAGCATTGATCTCTTTATCATTTATTGATTCTTGTCGTTGCTTAATTGATTGCTCTATTTATGCTTGACTGTTCACTATCTTGCTTTGAAACTGGATTATACATCATGCACTATAAACATTGTTTATCTCTCTTTGGCACCTTTAAATTTGTCCCTGCATTATTTGTTGATCTTTCATGCATAAAATGGAATTGTCCCTTCCATTGATTAATCATTGCTTCTTTAATGACTGCAATCCATTATGCTTGGTGAGCTTATACTGGATTCAATATGTATCTTCAGTCACTTTCAAGACATAATGACTGTCATCAATGCATTTGTTGTCCTATGTATTTTTAGCATTCAAAACATGACTGCCCCTTGATGATTATGGGCATTGTACCTTCATAGTTGTTGGGCTCAACCCTTATGGGAGCCACATTTTTTCCCACAATGATAATGTTGAATTATGATGAAATATGCACCTGTTCCTACACACTTAAACAAACATGTTAGTAAAATAAATGAAGCTAAAAGCTTCATTAAGTTCTATTCCTTTTGATCATATAAATTTGATTGCTTAATCATCTGATATATGCCTGAAAAGATGTAGACTATATTCATGTTGGCAATGTAGGCATAGGATAGGATATGATTTGTCATTGCTTAGAGACCATCTCTAATACCACTTTTCATCATACTTGCAGATGCTTTTGGAGCCTAGAGTTGGATCAATTTGAAAACACAACACAACAACTGAAGACTTCAACGTAAAGATGATTCGTCATTCCATGCAATGATGAATCACCTTCTATCTTATGCTCATGTTACTTTCAGTTGTATAGTTTTCATTCTTTTTTGTATTCATCATTTGATTACGTAAAAATCAAATTAGCTACTCCTGCGGCTTGTGCGGGACTTCAGTCTTTCCAATATCAATAAAAACAACATTATTTTATGCAAATTTATGAGTTCTTTTATTACAAACATTTGCATAATCAAAATTTGAAATTCAATGAATACTTTTAGCAGAAATTTTGCACCTTTCTATGATGAATGCAATTCAGCTCCACCTGTTTTGAGTTGTAGCTAAAAATAGGTAACAATTTATTTTCAAGAACATGTTAAAACATAAAACTCTGAATAAAATTAATTTGTGGACCCAAGATTCTTATAAACAGTAACTAGCTAGAAGGGTTAAGTGTGGGAGCTTAATTAATAAATAAGTGATATATTTAAACCACAAAGATTCCAAACATGCACTATACTTCTAATCACTTATTAAACCACACTAAATTGTTTGGATTACATCTACATATAACTATAATGAATGGTCCTAGAGTAGATATTTTCTACTAGATCTTGTTTACTATCTAGTTGATATTGGATTTAAATTATACAACGATATTATGCAATGAATTTAAAGTGTGTAGTAAATTGACACTCATATTGGGATTTATGTCTAGTTAAAAATATTGATAAATATCATGAGCCTAAGATTTTATATAACTCTAGCTACCACCTGACGTAACTCTAGGGCTGTCAAAGATTAAGTGAATGAATAATTAGGAAACTAATAAAATTGTGGCTCTATAATTTAAGAGATTTCTAAGAATGGACATGCACTCTTGCATTATCATATAAAATCTAAGTTTCTCCATGAACTTGGATACTTATATTAAATCTGATACACCAAAAAAAATTTAGTTTGTTTTAACAAGAAAATATCTTAAAGTCTAGAGAACACATGTTGTCACTAGAAGTAGTTTGCATGTAGTTACTATTAACTTCTACTTGTTCTTTTTTCGTAAAATGTAAATTGCATTTACATTAAATAGTATAGGTTAAAAAAATGAATACCATTTAACAAATGGGTGACCTGAGATTACAAGAGAAGTTAAGGATAGTCTCCAGAAAAGAGTGTGACGTGGGAGTATAACAAAGTGTTTAGCATAAGTGAGTTTGAGCAATGTACAAAAGTAAGCTCTAAACCTTTGCCACTTATGGTATTTCCCTAAGATAATTATTATGTTGAACTTGTCCTACCAACATAGAATTCTTGTGCAACATGCGTAGGAGTGGAGGCTTGAGCTTTAAAGAGGGTTTTGGACCTGCTTCCTCTTAAATTGGCTTATGTGGGAATTTTTTCCTTGTGTAGCAAGTCTTTTCGCTAGAAGAACAATTTCAACACATTCTTTAATAATAACAACATTTTGGCTTTTAGCAGATTCAAGAACATACTTACCATTGGTTATTCTAGTCTTTTTTATGTTGTTGTACAACCTCGTCCATCCAAATTTTCATTTATTGTTTCTATTTTTTTGATTGTTTGGTAAACAATAGATGAACTTGGAGAGTATACTTTCCAAGTAAGGACTGTGTACTTTTTTCCTTAATGTGTTTGTGCAGGCCTTTGAAATGCCCCCAAAATTAGCTATAAAAGATTTCAAAAAATTAGTGTTTGGAGGGAATTGGAAAGTGGTGTTGGTTTCATGAAATTGGAGAATATTGAGGGAAATTATCAAATGATAAGGGTGATTCCAGGTGAGGCATTGAAGTGGTGGATGAATGGCTAGTGAAAGACCATGATTTGGAGAGGCAAAGTAAGGCTTCTTGGGAATATAAATGTAAAATGTGTGGAACATTTGTCTATGATCCTTATATGTTTCTTTTATGCCCATTGTATTAGCATGTTGAAATGGTTTCAAGGAACTGACATTGTCTTACATGGATTTTGAGTCAAGCTAGGGCGAATGTAAATTGTCCAACATGTCTAAGAAATTTTCTATTTGTTTCCTCATTAACAGAGTTGAGATACAAGGAGGATGAAGTGGAGAGAATTTATTGTGGTCATTCTTCAACTCTTTATTGGCTACCTTAAGTAAAGTTGAACACTTTCCACACAATAATTTCTCAACACACCCAATCATTCTATCCCTACAAACTCTACTTGCAGCCTTTGGCAAGGAATACAACTGCACTGCAACCCTTGTTTTGTATATCAACAAACCTTTATAAATTTCAGAAAAGAATGAAACATACTTTGTGCCCTAATAAAATAAATCTTTGCTTTCCTACTATAATATGGGGGAAATTAAGCTAGCCTAGATAATAGTGACAACCACAACACTTCTAAGCTAAAACCCAATCTAAATAAGAGAAAAAAATCAAATGAAGAGAGAAAAATGAAAACAAAGAAACAAATCACTTCCCATTGAAGTTGAATCACTTCTCTTGTCTCTCCTATTTCTTCTTTTGCAAATATTCCCTCAGATTTGTAGAACTTGTGCAAATACTTGAAAAATTGTAAGCAAGAAAGTTGGAGATAAGTGGTTGTTAAGGAAAAAATAGAGGAGGAAGGCTTCTTTTATAGATAGTCATTCAAACAAATGGTCAAGATTGATCTTCTAGAAAGATTCCAAGATCAACGGATGAGAATACATGCAACATAGGAAAAGGGAGGTTATAAAATGGATAGTTAAGATTACAAAGTGGTGCAGGAGCACCCTTGCACACTTTGGCTTGTTTTTGCATTTTGGAGTCTAGATCTAGTTAGATTCATTTCATGTTGATGTAATAAGTTCAATTGGACCAATTGTGATGTAATTGAGGTTATTTAGGTCATAGGGAAGTTGAGACTAAAAGTTGTCTATAATGTTACAATTTTTGCAAAAGTTGCTCTATGTATTTTGTCATTTTTGGTGTTAGTTAGAATATGAACGGTTACCTTTTCAAATGGTGGTTGAAGACCATTGGTATCTCTTGGAAAACATGATATAAGGCCTCTTACATCATCGAGGAAGGTTGGCCTATTGAAGATTTGAAGAAATAAAGCACTTTTACTCTATTTTTGTGTGATTTTCTATGTTCTTTCGTAATTTCTAATTTTGAAAGACTTCGTACAGTGAGTTAATCATGTAAATTCAATGTGAAGTGGTGTGTTTCAGTGTTAGATTTATTTTTAATCCACTTGGGGTGATTTTCATTCAAATTTGCAAGAGATAAAGCCAATTTTCTAAAGGTTGCACAATTTGCTAGGGTTTTGATAAAAAAATGGCAAATTAGGCCATTCCACCGTAGGAAATTTTTGTAGGTTGGTGGAATGGGACTTTTAGATGTGTTATTTAATATTTTATTAGTTGTAGGGCAGAGTGATAGTGTTTGGAGGTTTTAGCACGTGCCCTAGTCTGGCAAGTTTGATTGTTAGGCTTGAAATCACTAGTTTTTGCTTGGGACATCAGCAAATTGAGATGATCTGATGATTCTAATGGTGGAATTGTGGGTTTTGTGACTAGTTGGATCTGTTGGTGAAGTGGTTTGGGTTTTGAGATAAGTATTCAAGTACCTCCATTGGAAAAAAGGCCTAATTTGGCCTAGAAGCAGCGTTGAAGGACAGTTTAGTGCAAGATGTTCCAAAACAACCTTCTGCAATAGGTTGATATGTTGAATGAGAAACAAATGGGTCTCTGAAAGTGTTTGTGATAAGTTCCTAAATGGCCATCTTGAAGAGATATAGTTGAATATGTGTGTTTGTTGACCTACAAGCGAGTAGGTGTGATTGTGAGGGAACCAACCCTAGATTGGGTTTCCAAGTTGAATAATCAGTTGAACCTAATTAGTTGAAGAAAATATCACCTTTCTCTACATCAAGTGGTATCAGAGCTTAGGGTGAGATCATTTGCAAGAAATTTGGGATTTGGAAGAAGAAAAGTTGAAAGGTTCTAAGGCAAGGTATTGGAGATGCCTCCAAAAGGTAATTTAGTTGTTGTTGCTAGGGAGTTGAGATCCGTAAGAGAGTCTCAAGAATCCATGGCAGCCAGGATGGAAGCACTGGAGAAGAGAGATAGGAGAGACAAAGGTCTTGCAGAGGAGAGTGACTCTGAAGATGGGGAAGAGGGCGAAGAGGAGAACACCCCAGGAGGATCCCAAGGACAGATGGATCCAAAAGAGAGGAAATTTCTTCAAGTGCTCAAGGCTGTGAAGGGAGAGACACAAGATGTGAAGATGGAGCTACCTATGTATGGTGAAAAAATAGATGCTAAGGAAGTAATTGAATGGATAAATTCCTTAGATGATTATTTTGAGTTCAAAGAGATAGCTGAAGAAAAGGTCAACTTTTCCAAAACCAAGTTGAAGGGACCAACACTTACATGGTGGAATTACACCCAATAGGAGAGGACAAAGATGGGAAATTCCAAGATCAATTCTTAGGACAAGATGGTGGCAAAGATAAAGAGACAACTCTTACCTACTAATTATGAAATACAAGTGTTTAGGAGACTACAAAATTTGAAGCAAAAAGAGTTGGATGTGGCAACCTACACTAAAGAATTTCATAAACTTAGCATAAGGTCAGGCCATATTAAAAATGAAAAGGAAAAGGTGGCTAGATACTTGAATGTCTGGAGGTCTGCAATATAAGATGAAATCAGCCTTGCCACTCCCAGGATTGTGGAGGAGTGCTTTCAAATAGCCATTAAGGCTGGAGAGAAGATCAAGATGAGGCAGGAAAAGAAATCAAGGGGCAGAGGAAAGAGTTTTAGGGGCAGAGGTAACCTTGGTAGAAGAAGTTCACAAAGAGGACCAAATGAACAAAGCACAAGTCAAGAGTCTAGTGGGGAAACAAGAGGAAATTTCAAAGGAAGAAGGCCAGGAGGTAGGGGAAGATTTAATGGACAAGGAAGGGGGTCGAATACCTTCTTTGGAAGGAATTATAAATATAATCAATATGGAAATCTTGCTTGGAAGTGCCCAGAAAAATAAGGTACCAGTTCTCACAGTGGAGAAAGAAGGACACAACTTGTTCAAGAGGAGGATGAAGAAAGTGTTAAGTCACCTTCTCTTTGTGCTACACGAAAAGTAGGAGAGGCTTTGATGATTAGGAGAACACTAATTAAAGTTCCAACCACCAAGGAACCCCCTCAAAGGAAATATCTGTTTCGAACAACATGTAAGTCTCAAGGAAAGTTATACAAAGTCATCATTGATTCTGGTTCAACAGATAACATAGTGTCTTTGGAAATGGTAGAGAAGCTCAAAATGAAAAGAATACCTCACCAAACTCCATATAAGACTTCATGGCTCAATAAGGGGCAGCAAGTGCTTGTGAATGAGTAGGCTTGGGTAGAGTTCACCATAGGACATTATAAAGATAAAATTCTTTGTGATATTGTCCCCATGGATGTGTGCCACCTACTCCTTGGTAGGCCTTGGAAATTTGACCAAAAGGCTCAACATGATGGATACAAGAATGAGTATGTGATTGAGAAGGATGGTGTGCCAATAACCTTGGAACTTTTCCAAGAAGATGACAGTACAGTTCATGAAGGTCCTAATGTAATGGTTGTTAAGGAAAAGGTGTTCTTGAAAGACCTAGAGAAGGAAGAAGTTGGTTTTACAATTGTTGGCAAGCCTACCTCTAATGTTGCTACAAATCAAGTGGAGATTCCAAGTGAAGTGTAGGTCTTGTTAGACAAGTATGAGCATATTGGAAAAAGAGAGTTGCCTAATGCATTGCCTCCTATTAGGGATGTAAGTCATCATATTTACTTCATACCGGGTGCAAGTCTTCCAAACAAGGAAGCATACAAGATGACCCCTCAACAAAATGAGGAGATCAGGAAACAAGTTCAGGAGCTACTAGATAAAGGACTAATAAGGGAGAGCTTAAGTCCTTGTGTTGTACCAATAGTATTGGCCCCTAATAAGGATGGAGATTGGAGACTTTGCACTGACTCAAGAGCAATAAATAAGATCACCATAAGGTACAGGTTCCCTATACCCCAGATGGAAGACTTAATGGATAGTTTGGTTGGTGATAGGTACTTTTCAAAGATAGATTTAAAAAGTGGATACCATCATATCATAATAAGGGAAGGTGTTGAGTGGAAGACTGCCTTTAAGACCAATGAAGGCTTGTATGAATGGCTAGTGATGCCATTTGGATTGTCAAACACTCCTAGTACATTCATGAGACTAATGAATGAGGTGTTGAAGAGTTTCATAGGCAGATTTGTGGTGGTGTATTTAGATGACATCCTTGTATACAGTAAGACAAAATAAGATCACTTGGAGCACCTTGATAAGGTCTTGAACAAACTCAATGAGGAGAAATTAATGATCAATCTCAAGAAGTGTGAGTTTATGAAGAGGGAACTTGTCTACCTCGGATTTGTGATATTAGAAGGGACTTTGAGGATGGATCCTACAAAATTTGAAGTCATACTCAGTTTCCAACACCTGCTTTAGTTGGAGAAGTTAGAAGCTTTCATGGGTTAGCCAGTTTTTATAGGAAGTTAATTAAGAACTTTAGTCACATATGTGCACCAATGATTCATACCATCAAAGGGGTGAAGAAGAATATTTTTTGTTGGACTACAAATGTAGATAAAAGCTTTGAATATCTAAAGTCAAGAGTGGCACAACTACTCTCACATTCCCTGATTTTGATAAAGTTTTCACTGTGGAATGTGATGCAAGCGGGTCTGCTATAGGGGTAGTTTTGAGCCAAGAAGGGAAACTAGTTGCCTTCTTCAGTGAGAAACTAAATGATGCCAAAAAGAGGTACTCCACATATGACCTTGAACTTTATGCCATGGTTTAGTCTCTCAAAAAATGGAGACATTATCTTTTTCCAAAGGAGTTTGTGGTATTCACAGATAAACATGCATTAAGTTACTTGAATACTCAAGACGAATTGAATCAGAGGCACATGAAGTGGATGGAGTACTTGCAGGCATATACATTTTCAATCAAGCACAAGAAAGGACAATAAATTTTTTGTTGTTGATTCCTTGAGTAGAAAAACTATGATGGTGCAAGAGGTACAAGTTCAAAGTGTTGGAATAGACTCTCTAAAAGGTATGTATGAGCATGATGATGATTTCAAAGAAGCGTGTATTGTTTGCAGTCAATTTCAAGACAATTTTCATAGTGAGTATGCAGATTTTGTGTTGAAAAATGGTTTGTTATTCAAGGGAGCTCAGTTGTGTGTGCCTAAGTGTTCCATGAGGGCAAATTTGATAAGGGAAAAGCATTGTGGAAGCTTGAGTGGGAATTTTGGTTTTGACAAAACTTTGGAGCAGGTTAAGGGGTTCTACTACTGGCCTAGGATGCATGTTGATGTTAAAAGGTTTGTAGAAGGATGTGGAATTTTGCAAAGAGCCAAAGGGACAAGCTCTAATGTAGGTATGTATTAACCTTTACCTGTTCCTAACCGTCCATGGGAGTCAATAAGCATGGACTTTGTTTTGGGTCTTCCTAAAACATAAAGGGGGAATGATAGTGTTTATGTAGTTGTGGATAGATTCAGTAAGATGGCACATTTCATTGCATGTAGAAGTACTAATGATGCATCTCATATAGCTGGTCTGTTTTTCAAAGAAATTGCGAGGATTCATGGACTGCCCTTGAGTATTGTGTCTGATAGAGACTCAAAGTTTATAGGTCACTTTTGGAGGACCTTGTGGAAAAAGTTGGGTACTAATTTTCAATTTAGTTCAACCTACCCTCCACAAACGGATGGCCAAATTGAGGTTGTTAATAGGTCTCTTGGAAACTTGTTGAGATGTTTGACTGGTGCAGGAGCACCTAAAAACATGTAATTGCAAAGTACATTATATGAGGGTTGGTCTAGGAGTTAGTGGTAAGAAGAGTCATTTTGTGTTGAATTAGGTCCATAAGACCATTCATGATGTAATAAGGTTTATATGAACCATTTAATGTAGGTTTGAGTCTTTAGAAGGTAGTCTAAGTTGAAAATATTGAGTTAATCATTAGTAAACAATGCATAATTAGCAATGTAAAGGGTTAAAAGCCTCTTAAAGAAAGGTGGTTAGGTGGTTATACAAATTGGAGGAGGTTATTGAAGCTATATGTAGTTGATTCCATCGTTGTAAGCACGGATTTGAAGATCTTGAATGAGGAAATTTAGTTTTGTTTTGAAATTACACGTTTTCCTTGTATTTCCTAAACTTTGCTTAGCTAGAATAGTCCGTACAACTCTAGATTTTGGTTGAAGGTTGACATGGAATGTTAGGGAATTGAGTCTACTTTCAAATTCTCTAGGTGTGATTGAAAATCATTAAGTT
Organism: Sequoia sempervirens; assembly: GCA_007258455.2. Classification (NCBI taxonomy): domain Eukaryota; kingdom Viridiplantae; phylum Streptophyta; class Pinopsida; order Cupressales; family Cupressaceae; genus Sequoia; species Sequoia sempervirens. The sequence continues at coordinate 52,827 of VDFB02283530.1, read as the reverse complement.
TGGCGTGAGTTATCTCTATTTTTCTGAAACTGCTCTGTTTAGGTGTAAGTTGGTGGTTTGAGAGTAATACAATGAGTTTTTAGGGCATTCCACCTACTGTAGTATTTTTAACTCGGTGGAATGACCCCATTTGTTGTAATATAGGTTTCCAAATGTTGTGGAGATCTAAAAGAGTGTGTATATGGGTTTTGGGTGTTGCCCTAGATTGATTGTGGGTGATTTTTCCTTGTGAAAGTGAGGAACTAAAGTGTGGTTTATGAGTTTTTTGTGTAATGAAGTTTAAAGCTTGTGTAGGAATAATTATGAATGTTCGAATAGGTGGCAGGGTTTGGGAAGGTCTGGAGGTATGATTTACAATAAACCCTACTTTTGAAGGCCTATAATCAAGGGTTTTATGGTTTTCCATGTTGGAAGAGTCATCTCTAGAAACTAGTGGTGGATTTAGTGGTTTTTGGGCATTTTAATTTTTCCCCCAAAGTTTCATAAGGTTTGGTGGAGTTTAGAGGGTACCTTCTTTGTAAAAGTGGGCTAATCCACTAGCCTTTTCCATGGTAGGAGTATTGGATCTTTGAACTGGTCCAAAAGAGTTGATATTGGTTTTCCTATATGTTGTATAACTTGAAAAAGGGTATTTTAATCATCTATGATTTTGTCAGGTTTTTTGGAAAATATTGGTGAAAAGCCCTAAAACTAAGTTTACATTAAAGTCAGGTTACAAGGGTGGAAGTAAGAAATTATGCTTCAGATTATTGTCAAACTTTGAGGACTATTTTGATTGCTCTAATAGGACATTTTAATCTTGTTAGATGCCTCTTGAAGGAAGGTTGTCAGGTTGTTTGGTTTGAGCCTCCTAGGTCTGCATCATTGACTAAGGAGCATGGTGAGTCATGGGACATTGTACTTCCTCAAGTAGAGTATGCATACAATGACTCCATAAATAGAATTATAGGAAAAATTCCTTTTGAAGTGGTCTATGGGATGAATCCTAGAGGAATTTATGAACTCAAAGACCCGAGAGACATGGAGAAAAGGAGTGCAGCAGGGGAAGACTTTGCCATTGCTATGAAAGATATTCATGATCAGGTCAAGGAGAAAAGAAGTGCAGCAGGGGAAGACTTTGCCATATCCTTAAGCTCTCTATCTTGATGATGGATCACGGAGTGTGATTCGAAACGTTGATTCAAAAAATCTTACACAATCGAATCCAGAAACTACTATTCATATTCTTATGGATTGTGGAAATCTAATAACATTGATCAAGGAGAACTTGATAAAGAGTGTGGAAAAGTATAAGGTGAAGGAAAATTTGAGAAGGAAAGATGTTCAATACAAGGTTGGTGATTTAGTGCTTGCACACCTTAGGAAAGAAAGACTTCCAAAGGGAAAATACAATACGCTGATGATGAAGAAGATTGGTCCCTGCAGGATAGTGCACAAGTTTGGTCAGAATGCTTATGAAATTGAGCTACCTCTAGGAGTTGCCATTTCACCCATTTTTAATGTTGCTGATTTGTATTATTTTAAAGGTGTTTTGAATGCAGGTGATGTTGTAGGTACTGTAGATGCTGAAGATGATGAATGGGTCAAGGATTTACCTCCTAGTCAACCAATGAAACTTGAAGGCATCATAAACACAAGGGAGGTCAAAAGAACTAGAAAGAAGGTATATAATGAGTATTTGGTTATATGGAAAGATCTAAAAATTGAAGATGCTTAGTGGATGACTAAAGATAACATAAATCAACATGGCACCTTTATCCAAGAACTTATTTCATCAGGAGGATGAAATCTCTTCCTCCTCGATTGAATGGTGCAGGAGCACCCTTGCACATTTTGGCTTGTTTTTGCATTTTGGAGTCTAGATCTAGTTAGAGTAATTTCATGTTGATGTAATAAGGTCAATTGGACCAATTTTTTATGTAATTGAGGTTATTTAGGTCCTAGGGAAGTTGAGACTAAAAGTTGTCTATAATGTTACAATTTTTGCAAAAGTTGCTCTATTCATTTTGTCATTTTTGGTGTTAGTTAAAATATGAACGATCACCTTTTCATGGTGGTTGAATACCATTGGTATCTCTTGGAAAACATGATATAGTTCCTCTCACATCATCGAGGAAGGTTGTCATGTTGAATATTTGAAGAAATAAAGCACTTTTACTTTATTTTTGTGTTCTTTCGTAATTTTTGATTCTGTACGACTCCATGTACAGTGAGTTAATCATGTAAATTCAATGTGAAGTGGTGTGTTTTAGTATTATCTTTATTTTGAATCCACTTGGGGTGATTTTCATTCAAATTTGCAGGAGATAAAGCCAATTTTCTAAAGGTTGCACAATTTGCTAGGGTTTCTAGGGTTTTGATAAAAAAAATGGCAAATTAGGCCATTCCACTGTAGGAAATTTCTATAGGTTGGTGGAATGGGAATTTTAGATGTGCTATTTAATATTTTCTTAGTTGTAGGGTAGGGTGATAGTGTTTGGAGGTTTTTAGCATGTTCCCTAGTCTGGCAAGTTTGATTGTTGGGCTTGAAATCACTGGTTTTTACTTGGGACAACAAAAAATTGAGATGATCTGGTTATTCTAATGGTGGAATTGTGGGTTTGGTGACTGGTTGGATCTATTGGTGAAGTGGTTTGGGTTTAGAGATAAGGATTTCAAGTTCCTCCTTTGGAAAAAAGGCATAATTTGGCCTAGAAGTAGCGTTGAAGGATAATTTAGTGCAAGATGTTCCAAAAAAACCTTCTACAACAAGTTGATATGTTGAATGAGAGATAAATGGGTCTTTGAAAGTGTTTGTGACAAGTCCCTAAATGACCTTCTTGAAGAGATATAGTTGAATAAGTGTGTTTGTTGACCTACAAGCAAGTAGGTGTGATTGTGAGGGAACCAACCCTAGATTGGGTTTCCAAGTTGAAGAATTAGTTGAACCTGATTGGTTGAAGCAAATATCACCTTGCTCTGCATCAGAAAGAGCCCAAAGATGATCGATGACTGAGATTTAAAAATGAGATACTGGAGGGAGATAATGGAGAAATTAAAAATTAAAATCATTTAATTCATGAGAAAGGAATTTCTAGACAAGTGGAGGCATGAATAATTTATTCAAATTATTTATTTGAGGAAAAGGCAAGTGGGAGAAAATGGACATTTAATTAAAATGATTTATGATATCAATTTAATTAAATCGGAAAATAGACATGAGGCATTAAATAATTAATTTGAGTTAATTATTTAATAAAAGAGAGACATTGGGAGATAATTAAATAATTTCAACAATTATTTAACTATAGAAGAATTAAAGGATAAGTAAATAGTTGAATAATTAATCTTTAATTATGTAACTATAGACAAGTGATGATAATGAAATAATTAAATAAATAATAATTTATTTAATTATTGAAGAAGAGGGGGAATTAGTGACGTGATTAATTTATTTAATCGATCAAGACAAAATAAGGTTAAGAAGTGAATTAATTAAATAATTAAAAATTATTTAATTAATAGAAGAATGTGATCAAGAATAATTAAATAATTAAAATTATTTAATTATATGGAAGACAAAGACCAAGAAAAATGATGCTCGTAGACTAAGACATTTTTTAGTGTCTACACCTACTTTCACCTTCTCGAAAGTCTTGATATGGCTCTAGAAGCCTCCATCAATGGAGAATGACTAGGAAAAAAATGCTTAAATGTTTTAACAAAACTTAAAAAACATAGACACCCCTATTTGAACGATATCACTACTTTTGGCCTAATCAAGGCGGTTTTGTATGAGAACAACAATTTGTGGTCGTAGTCTTCCAATGGGTACTTCTTGATCCATCTCATTCTCTCTTACCCACAAAAAAATATCTGGCGGGTTTTGGTAGTGTACCGCACTAGAGCTTGTTTGCCCTCTCATCAAATGTGTATAAACACTACCATTCATTCCTCTAACAAGGCAATGTCAACAAATTTTGAATACGAGAATATGATACTGTTTTATGTTTTTATTGATTTTGAAGGCATGGATGAAGACATTGATGAGTATAAAAAACTAAGAACCCAATCTAACAATAGCAGCAAAACATAATAGATTGAATATTGTAAATAACAACATTAGTCATTATTATAGGGATCTCTACTTTTATTTGTTTTTACCTCTTGGAATTTTTGCTTAAGTTTGGTTTTTGTTGATATAAGAAAAATAAATAAGGAGAGTATGAAAATATGGAGCTAGCTTGATTCTACCCTCATTCATCTACCCCTTAAATAAACTGATATATAGTCTCATTGCATGATTTGTCTCTCATATATGCCATTTATTGAAACTTTAAACTTAGTTTCAACTTTCTTTAATATTTTGGTTAAATAAATTGGAGGAACATAAATCTAGTTTTTCAGCCAAACCCAATAACTTGATTTGGGACACTACTTGTCTATTGACTGTCATTAATGTATACCAAAATATAAAAATTGAAGATGCCTTCAATAGCCAATATAAACCTACTATTTAAAACAAAACTCCTACTATAAAACTATCTAAGGATTCCATATTTAAATGTTTGTCATAATGGGTGCACCCCCTTGCAAGATTAATCACACTCCAAGAAGATATAAAAATCACAAGGTTCCAAGCCTATTTTTCAATTTTGAATAAATCCAATGCCACATTGCATGCTAAGTTCCATCATAGGCTTCTTTGCAACATCATCCCTTAACCATGAACCTTCATCACAAACCTTATCTTACATAAAAGGATAATTAACCAAATGTAGGTTGAGGTTGTGCAGAATTTATGTTGCATGATGACCCTAGTTACATATGTCATAGACACAAGGTCATAAGTTTGTTGCAGACTATCAACATCTAGTTTGAAGTCATCAAACTTAGAAAAATATTTAGGAGAATAGGAATTCTATGGAGAAACTTTCTCATTACTCATTCTTAGAAGAAAAAACCCTAACCTGCTTTTGTTGTTTACAGATAGTTTCTTTAATCTCATCTTTATATTTATTTATACAATTATAACCCCAAGAGGCCAAATTGATAGCATGACCATCATTTGGGGGGAAGAAGAGGAAATCCTAGGAAAGAAAGTATGAGGTTTGAACATAAAGTTAGTACTGCAATCTTTCAAGATAGAGAAGTCCTCAACATCTAGTTTAAGTTCCTCTGAATAAGATCCCTAACATTCATCCATTTTTCATTAAAATTCCTCTCATCCAAGCTTGATTGAACTAAGTGATGGTAATAGTATTCTCATAGACAAGTGTTTGGTCTTGGTATCCATGACACTAAGGGGAATGGGGATGGGAAGTGGGCTGGAATTAAGAACAACAAGGATCATAGAATCTTTAACCAAACCAAAAGAATCCACATGTTATAACTAAAATGAGGACTTTGTTTGTGGCCTCGACTTGGCCTTTTTATTGTTTTACATGGCCCTTGCTTGAGCTCACTTCATCACATACTTTAGTGGCGAAGACAATGTATTTACACTAATGTGTCTGGCTAAATTTAATGGGAAAATGAAGTTCAATCCTCATATTTCAAATATTTCTTATGGTTGGGATGGCCAAAGGGGCATAAAGTCTTGTTTTAATGGTTTTCCAATTCATTATTTCATTACCTATTCTTTGGCATCAAGGCCACCATAGACTTTCCAAGAGTACATTGCATGTTGCAGTATGAACTTGAAGTTCTAGTGGCCTCCAATAAGATTCTCATGTGCCTGTTGAAGTACATTCCAATCTCTTACCGCACCACACACTTTAATACTTGGTTGGGCCCCAGCTTGAACAACAACCCATTGACCAACCGGAATGCCTTGCTTTCCCATGCTAACCTTTAGTGGTTTCTTGCTTGTAATTCATGTATATTATATGAGGTTTGATTAATACTTGAAATAAAATAGCAATCAACATTAATTAGAAAGAGGTAATGATAAATATTGATAGAGGGAATCCATTCATCGTTGTAATCATCAAAGAATTGTTGAGTTTTGCTTGCAAAAAAACTTGGGATGAAAAAAAATTGTGCTCATCAAAAACTTGTTGAGTTTTGCTTGCAAAAAAATGGGATGAAAAAAATCTCACAAGTAGTTAAATTGTGTTACAATAATGTCCAATGAGATGGTAGAAGATTTGGGTTTGAAAAGGATAACACACCCAAATCCTTATAAGTTATCTCAACTTCAAAATGGTCAACAAATATCGATAAATGAACAATGCTTAGTTAATTTTTAGATTGCTTGGTATAAGGACAAAATTTATCTGGAAAAATACATATCTATAAATTTATAAGTACAAATGTTTAGTCTATAAATAAATACACATTGATTAAGGGTGGACTACATTATCTCTTCTTAAAAAATATTTTGACATGTTAGAATATGGACCATATTCTATTGAATAGCTCTAAAATTTGAAACATAGTAGACTATCTTTATTTAAGTATTAATTTAAAGTTTTAAACCATGTTTCCAAAAAAAATTATGTAGACTGGATAGCTACTCAAAACATAAAGAATTTTCTATGTAGATTTTACTCATTAAGTAGATATTCTTGTTGTTGCAACAGATGTGCCAAATTTGGTTCATGGTCATTAGCTAAAACCTGGTGTAGTACTAGTTGATCTTGGCTTAAATGCAGTAGAGGTATGACACCTTCTAACTTCCTTTTTAAGAAAAAGTTTGTAAGTAAAAGATGGTTAATATATAGCAAATTAAAACCATTACTTCCACTTTTGCATGATCTTAGTGCTAAAAGAGAATACCAAAATTAGTCAGTCATGTTTCCTATGAAGAGGCTTTAAGAATAGCTTCAACAATTAATCGTCTACCATGTGGTCTTGGTCCAATAACTATTGCAATGCTTTTTTCCACTACTGTACAATCATCAAAATGGGCATATGGGTTCAATTGATATATTTGATGTTTGATTTAGGCCTTTTGCAATAGACTTCACATTATAATTTTTATTAGGCTTATAAATGAGTTATCTAAATTATTGAATAGAATAAAAAATATCATTTTCTATCGTAAGTCATTTTTTGGAGACATTAGGAACATGTATAAGAGGACTTGGAACTATATGCTTTCATTTTCATTTGTGTAGAAAACTGTAACATTTAAGCAAGTTGGTTATACATGACTCTATGTACAATGAAAGTTCTAAAGATCTTCGCTTTTTGAAAGATGATGTTTTATTATATATGCTAAATGGTTAAGGAAATATTTGAACTCATAAATATTTACATAATGTTGGCAACATGTAAATTGTGCTTTCTTGATGCCTAAAATCACAATCAAAGCATGAGAATTTTGAAGTGAGCAAAATTCTTTTGTTATAAGATTCATTTTCTAATGAAAGACAAAGTTGAATCTATCAATGATCAAATTCCTAAATTTAGGCGACAATTGCTTTATCTTGACCAATTGTTCCTAAAACACAGTAAACTCAACAAATAAAACAAAACTATTCTAAAACTTTCTGGCAGGAACTTCGCTGCTCTGTAACTCTTGTTTTATTAGTGAAAGTGAGAATGCTAATAGGATAGTATAAGGGGAAAGATTAAAATGAATTATATATAAGAATAATAGTATAATGAGTAAAACTTTAAATGTTTTTATACATTTAATTAGTCAAATTGTAATAATAGATAAATCCAAATAAAATTAGTTATTTTTTAAATATTAATGTAAATTAAGAATTTAATTAAAGATTGAACCAAAAAAATACTTATGATGAAGTGAGTAAATTTTAAATTAATTACATACTCATTATACTAACTCAACATTCACATAAATTATAACAAGACCACTTTTATAAAAGTTAAAAATTATCCTTTATATTAACTCAATATTCATATAAAATTAGCTAGACCAACAAAATTTAAACAATAAACTAAAATATTATACTGCATGGGACCACCATGTTACTCCACATAAATCTGAAACCTATTGCTCCTGTCAAAACAATCCTCTTATGTAGGTGGGTAAACTGCAAAATCATTCAAACAACCTTATTTATTGTACATCACCGACACTAAAATGATGGTGTTAAATTAAATAAATCAATGAGCATGGCAGAATATAGGGGTTGTGGCTATACAGCGCCGAGAATGCACCTGCACATCCATGCATCATGCTTGGACAGTAGTGTCGGAAGGTGGAGACAGGAGACATTAACTCCACCCTAACCTACTCTTTTTGTTGTCCATTATCCACGCTAGATAACTGTTGACTACTCCAGTTCATTGCCAGATAACTACTACAAAACCTTTACATGCATTCATAGCCTTTTTAATAACCGCCTTCAAAAACTAAAAATATATACGCCATGCAAATTAGAGGTGTTCTTAAAAGTAGTGAAATTCATAGAAAACGTCCCTTTCTCCCTTCATTTTCAAGGGTCTAGATGCATTCTACGATGAGATTATCTAATTTTTTTGCTGGAGGGAAGTGAAAACGTTCAACAAGTAAGATATCTCTGTGTTTCCTTTTGATATGGCATTAAAAATCATAGAAATTCTTGATTGTTCTTCACAAAGATCTATTGTTTTTTGCAGTGATAGGTTCTTAGTTTTTTACACTCTCATTGTCTTCATCCTTTTGCAGCTATTGTTAGATTGGGTTCTTAGTTTTTTATACTCATCAATGTCTTCATCCATGCCTTCAAAATCAATAAAAATAGAAAACAGTATCATATTCTCGTATTCAAAATTTGTTGACATTGCCTTGTTAGAGGAATGAATGGTAGTGTTTATACACATTTGATGAGAGGGCAAACAAGCTCTAGTGCGGTACACTACCAAAACCCGCTAGATATTTTTTTGTGGGTAAGAGAGAATGAGATGGATCAAGAAGTACCCATTGGAAGATTATGACCACAAATTGTTGTTCTCATACAAAACCGCCTTGATTAGGCCAAAAGTAGTGATATCGTTCAAATAGGGGTGTCTATGTTTTTTAAGTTATATCAAAACATTTAAGCATTTTTTTCGCAATCATTCTCCATTGATGGAGGCTTCTAGAGCCACATTAAGACAATCGAGAAAGTGAAAGTAGGTGTAGACACTAAAAAATGTCTTAGTCTACGAGCATAATTTTTCTTGGTCTTTGTCTTCCACATAATTAAATAATTTTAATTATTTAATTATTCTTGATCATATTCTTCTATTAATTAAATAATTTTTAGTTATTTAATTAATTCACTTCTTAACCTTATTCTATCTTGATCGATTAAATAAATTAATCACGTCACTAATTCCCCCTCTTCTTCAATAATTAAATAAATTTATTTCCTTATCATCATTTGTCTATAGTTACATAATTAAAGATTAATTATTCAACTATTTACTTATCCTTTAATTCTTCTATAGTTAAATAATTGTCAAAATTATTTAATTATCTCCCAATGTCTCTCTTTTATTAAATAATTAACTCAAATTAATTATTTAATGCCTCATGTCCATTTTCCCGATTTAATTAAATTGATATCATAAATCATTTTAATTAAATGTCCATTTTCTCCCACTTTCCTTTTCCTCAAATAAATAATTTGAATAAATTATTCATGCCTCCACTTGTCCAGAGCTTCCTCTCATGAATTAAATGATTTTAATTTTTAATTTCTCCATTATCTCCCTCCAGTATCTCATTTTCGAATCTTAGTCGTCGATCATCTTTGGGCTCTTTCTGATGCAGAGCAAGGTGATATTTGCTTCAACCAATCAGGTTCAACTGATTCTTCAACTTGGAAACCCAATCTAGGGTTGGTTCCCTCACAATCACACCTACTTGCTTGTAGGTCAACAAACACACTTATTCAACTATATCTCTTCAAGAAGGTCATTTAGGGACTTGTCACAAACACTTTCAGAGACCAATTTGTCTCTCATTCAACATATCAACCTGTTGTAGAAGGTTGTTTTGGAACATCTTGCACTAAATTGTCCTTCAACGCTACTTCTAGGCCAAATTATGCCTTTTTTCCAAAGGAGGTACTTGAAATCCTTATCTCTCAACCCAAAACACTTCACCAGTAGATTCAACCAGTCACCAAACCCACAATTCCACCATTAGAATCATCAGATCATCTCAATTTTTTGTTGTCCCAAGTAAAAACCAGTGATTTCGAGCCTATCAATCAAACTTGTCAGACTAGGGCATGTGCTAAAAACCTCCAAACACTATCACCCTACCCTACAACTAAGAAAATATTAAAGAGCACATCTAAAAGGCCCATTCCACCGACCTACAAAAATTTCCTACGATGGAATGTCCTAATTTGCCATGTTTTTAATCAAAACCCTAGAAACCCTAGCAAATTGTGCAACCTTTAGAAAATTGGCTTTATCTCCTGCAAATTTGAATGAAAATCAACCCAAGTGGATTCAAAATAAATACAATACTAAAACACACCACTTCAAATTGAATTTACATGATTAAATCGCTATACGGAGTCGTACAAAATCAAAAATAATGAAAGAACACAAAAAATCACACAAAAACAAAGTAAAAGTGCTTTATTTCTTCAAATCTTCAATAGGCCAACCTTCCTCGATGATGTGAGAGGCATTATATCATGTGTTTCCAAGAGATACCAATGGTCTTCAACCACCATTTGAAAAGGTGACCATTCATATTCTAACTAACACCAAAAATGACAAAATGCATAGAGCAACTTTTGCAAAAATTGTAACTGTTACCCAATTTTTGCCTATGGGCTCAATCAGTTGGGCAATCTATGTTTCAGAGGTTCATTGGGGCCAAATGGGACATTTGCATCGAGATTTAGGTCATGCATCTGATGCCATTTCACAAGGATCTCATTTGAAAAGTATGTCTCAATCAGTTTTGGCATAAAACTCATCAGAGAGGGAAGTCGACAAGACCCTCTCGTTGTCTTGCTGACTAGCAGTGCGTTCTATGTGGTTGAATAAACCAGTCGCCAAGACATTCGAGTCACCATAAGTCTCATGTATCTCTTTGCTTGGGATGTCTCACCGATAGTAGCTCACAAAGTTGGCGTCGAGGAAACAATTTGCTTTTAGCAGGAGGTCTCGACGAAATGTTTGAGCTCGGGGAGAGTGTTTTGTGTTCGCTATGAGGTCCTGCCGACAGACAAAAGTTGTTCACAAGGCTGTTGGCGGGGGAGGAAAAATATTGCCTTTGGAAAGAGGTCTTGGCGAAAGAAGACGGCTTCAGGGAGAACAGGTGGAGCTCGCTGAGATGTCTTGGCGATCGTAGTAATGTCTCACCGAGACTGGATACCTTTGGCGTAAGACAGTGGTCTCGGGGAGATGTCCTACCATCAAATGGAGGTCACGGCGAAAGGAATGGAGATCGACAAAAGGTCTCACCGATCGAGCAAGGTTTCCCCGACTAAAATGAGCCCTTGTTGTGACATGGTGGCTTGAGCTCACCGAATGATTTAGGGCTCGCCAACAAGGCGAAGTTTTACCGAAATAAGGTATGAGCCCGGAGAGTTTTTGCATGCGGCGAAAGGTCTCGGCGAAGGAAGCTTATCTCCTCGAAATGAGATCACCAAAAGATAATGGGTTCGAGAAGAAGTCTCGCCGACAGAAGGGGGGTCATAGCGAAGGAAGGTGGTTTCGGCAAGAGGTTTCACCGACAGGGTGGACTCTTGCTGAAACAGAACGAGCTCGGGGTGAGTGGTCTACTTTTGCCATAAGGTCTCGATGAGGAGGAAGAGTCTTGCCAAAGTGGAACCAGCTTGGGGAGAAATACTTGTATTTTCTAGGAGGTCTGGCCGAAGCGCAGAGGTTTCACCGAATGGTTTCCCCTTTGGTATGATGTCTCGGTGAAAGGGAGTTGATCTCGCCAACATGGAATGGTGGTCCCCGCTGGGGAGTCTCAGTGGAAAATTTGAATTCAGCGAAAGGTCTCACCGACCAAGATGGGGTCCTGCTGATCAAACAAGGTCTGGTCAAAAGATGAGCTCGAGGCAAAGAAAAATGAAGTCGCCGTGATGTCTCAACGAAAACAGGTCCTGCCGAAGAAGAAGGGCCTCAGTATAATGATAGGACTTCGGCGTAAGGTCTCCCTGACTTGCCAACGTCTCACCAAAGGAAATGTTTGAGCTCGGGGAGATGGTTTTTTTTCGCTATAGGGTCTCACCAATGATGAAAGGTCCCGCCGAGAAAGTTTGGCATCGGCGTAACGTCTGGTCGCCCGCTATGAGCTCTCACCGAAACATGGATGTCTTGTCGATGGAGGAGCACAGCGATATAACTCATAAAGAGCGGTATGACCTCCTACCAATTGAGGGAGCTCTTGCCGAATGTGGATAACTAAGCGATAGAAAGGGATATCGGTATGACTCCTGAAGGGATCGCTGTAGCATCTTGCCGAAAGTGTTTTGTCTTGCCGATGTTTTGGGCGATAACAAAGGTGATGTCGATATAACTTTTGTGGTTCGATGAGAACTCTCATCGACGGTTATATTCTATGCCGATGCTACTATAGGTGCATAATCGCATCGGGGAGACACGTCTAGTGTCTCACTGACATGCAATTCAGTCTGATGACCCTTGACCGTCTGGAATCTATATGGCACGAATGCAACCAAGTGGAGGGAGCTACAATTGTACCGTTGGTAGCTTGACCAGTGCCAAGAAGATCAACAGAGTGAACATGACATGGATCTTCCCTAGGCTCAGAATCATTCAAAGCAGCTCAACTAAAGGAGTTTTGAAGACGAGGGACACGAAGACCATAAGTGAATGTGGTAGTTGCAAAAGATCAAGGAGGCCATTCCTGGAGCGACTCCACATCGACATGGACAGCGGGGACGCAACATTAACTTCATCCAAAAGATCAAGGGGCAGATCTTTATGAACAGGGATATTGTTTTTCTAAGCCCTAAGGGGCCGACACTCTTTTGTATATAGGTCATTTTTTGCCTTTTTGTAGAGAGTTATTACCTGGTGCTTTTTTGCGTTTGTAACTTTTGGAGTTCTTTGCAGAAGAGAGGCTTTGTTTTGTAACTCATGATAGGCATGTATATCGGTGTTCACCATTGAGATAAATGAGTATAAGCACTTTACCTTTTCAATCTCTCTATTAAATTGTGTGCATTCATATAATTGATGAAACTGCTTGTGAAACTGTATGATTCCTTGTGGTTTTGTCTTATCTCAGCACCTTTCCATAGAGCAATATGTGTTTTTGCAAGTCGTGAGATGTGTTGTAATGCAGTATTCTCTAGTTGTGAGGTTATTTCTTCCTTCTAGAGGTGTAGCCATATGAACCTTTTCATGAAATGTTTATGTAGAAAACGTATGTGATTGAGTTGTGTATGACAAAGCTTTTGTCATTAATCACAATTGTGTGTGTAAACTGTGTTATGCGTCTTCTTAAGTAAATTTTGGTGCATCACCATAGAGTTAGGTTTCATCACAGGTATTCTTTCTTCCCCTTTTCCTTACAAGACCAGTAGTTAGGTGAAAACACAAAGGAATCCGACCTTCTCCAAAGGTTCATTTCAACTTTAGGTGACCCACAGCCTTGAAATGATCCCATGTTTCTCTAGAAAGCTCAGTTTTTATTACTTTGCATAGGGTGCATTTCTAGGAGATAACAGTAACATTATAGACAACTTTTAGTCTCAGCTTCCCTAGGACCTAAATAACCTCAATTACATCACAATTGGTCCAATTGACCTTATTACATCAACATGAAATGACTCTAACTAGATCTAGACTCCAAAATGCAAAAACAAACCAAAATATGCAAGGGTGCTCCTGCACCATTCAATCAGGGAGGAAGAGATTTCATCCTCCTGATGAAATAAGTTCTTGGACAGAGGTGCCATGTTGCTTTATGTTGTCTTCAATCATCCAATAAGCATCTTCAATTTTTAGATCTTTCCATTTAACCAAATACTCATTATATACCTTCTTTCTAGTTCTTTTGACCTCCCTTGCGTCTATGATGCCTTCAAGTTTCATTGGTAGACTAGGAGGTAAACCCTTGACCCATTCATCATATTCAACATCTATAGTACCTACAACATCACTTGCATTCACAAAACCTTTAAAATAATACAAATCAGCAACATTAAAAATGGGTGAAATGGCAACTCCTGGAGGTAGCTCAATTTCATAAGCATTTTGACCAAACTTGTGCACTATCCTACAGGGACCAATCTTCTTCATCATCAACTTAGTGTATTTTCCCTTTGGAAGTCTTTCTTTCCTGAAGTGTGTAAGCACTAGATCACCAACCTTGTACTGAACATCTTTCCTTCTCAAATATGCCTTCACCTTATACTTTTCCACACTCTTTCTCAAGTTCTCCTTGACCTAATCATGAATATCTTTCATAGCAATGGCAAAGTCTTCCCTTGCTGCACTCTTTTTCTCCATGTCTCTCAGGTCTTTGAGTTCATAAATGTCTCTAGGATTCATCCCATAGACCACTTCAAAAGGAATTTTTCCTATACTTTTTTTTATGGAGTCATTGTATGCATACTCTACTTGAGGAAGTATAATGTCCCATGACTCACCATGCTCCTTAGTCAATGATGCAAACCTAGGAGGCTCAAACCAAACAAGATGCCTTCAAGAGGCATCTAACAAGATTAAAATTACCTATTAGAGCAATCAAAATAGTCCTCAAAGTTTGGCAATAATCTAAAGCATAATTTCTTACTTCCACCCTTGTACCCTAACTTTAATGTAAACCTAGTTTTAGGGATTTTCACCAATATTTTCCAAAACACCTGACAAAATCAGAGATGATTAAGATACCCTTTTTCAAGTTAAACAACATATAGGAAAACCAATATCAACTCTTTCGGACCAGTTCAAAGATTCAATACTCCTACCATGGAAAAGGCTAGTGGATTAGCCCACTTTTACAAAGAAGGTACCCTCTAAACTCCACCAAAACTTATGAAACTTTTGGAAAGCAATTAAAATTCCCAAAAACTACTAAATCCACCACTATTTTCTAGAGATGACTCTTCCAGCATGGAAAACCATAAAACCCTTGATTCTAGGCCTTCAAAAGGAGGGTTTATTGTAAATCATACCTCCAGACCTTCCCAAACCCTGCCACCTATTCAAAAATTCATAATTATGACTGAAAAATCTTTAAACTTCATTACATAGGTTATTTCTTCCACAAAACTCATAAACCACACTTTAGTTCCTCACTTTCATAAGGAAAAATCACCCACATTCAATCTAGGGCAACACCCAAAACCCATATACACACTCTTTCAAATCTCCATAGCATTTGGAAACCTATATTACAACAAATGGGGTCATTCCACCGAGTTACAAATACTATAGTAGGTGGAATGCCCTAAAAACTCATTTTATTACTCTCAAACCACCAACTTACACCTAAACAGAGCAATTTCAGAAAAAATAGAGATAACTCACACCAAACTTAAAGATTTTCAATAAAAATTGGAGAATTTGAAAGTAGACTCAATGCCCTAACATGCAATTTCAACCTTCAACCAAAATCTGGAGTTGTACAGACTGTTCCAGCCAAGCAAAGTTTAAGAAATACGAGGAAAACATGTAATTTCAAAGCAAAACTAAATTTCCTCATTCAAGATCTTCAAATTTGTGCTTAAAATGATGGAATCAACTACATATAGCTTCAATAACCTCCTCCAATGCCTATAACCACCTAACCACCTTTATTTAAGAGGCTTTTAACCCTTTACATTGCTAATTATGCATTGTTTACTAATGATTAACTCAATTCAACTTAGACTACCTTCTAAAGACTCAAACCTACATTAAATGGTTCATATAAACCTTATTACATCATGAATGGTCTTATGGACCTAATTCAACACAAAATGACTCTTCCTACCACTAACTCCTAGACCAACCCTCATATAATGCACTTTGCAATTACATGTTTTTAGGTGCTCCTGCACCATTCAAACATCTCAACAAGTTTCCAAGAGACCTACTAACAACCTTAGTTTTGCCATCTGTTTGTGGATGGTAGGCTGAACTAAATTGCAAATTAGTACCCAAATTTTTCCACAAGGTCCTCCAAAAGTGACCTATAAACTTTGAGTCTCTATCAGACACAATACTCAAGGGCAATCCATGAATCCTCACAATTTCTTTGAAAAACGGACCAGCTATATGAGATGCATCATTAGTACTTATACATGCAATGAAGTGTTCCATCTTACTGAATCTATCCACAACTACATAAGCACTATCATTCCCCCTTTGTGTTTTAGGCAGACCCAAAACAAAGTCCATGCTTATTGACTCCCATGGATGGTTAGGAACAGGTAAAGGTTAATACATACCTACATTAGAGCTTGTCCCTTCGGCTCTTTGCAAAATTCCAAATTCTTCTACAAAGCTTTTAACATCAACATGCATCCTAGGCCAGTAGTAGAACCCCTTAACCTTCTCCAAAGTTTTGTCATAACCAAAATGCCCACTTAAGCTTCCACAATGCTTTTCCCTTATCAAAATTTCCCTCTTGGAACACTTAGGCACACACAACTGACCTCCCTTGAATGAAAAACCATTTTACAACACAAAATATGCATACTCACTATGAAAATTGTCTTGAAATTGATTGCAAAAAGTATATGCTTCTTTGAAATCATCATCATGCTCATACATACCTTTTAGAGAGTCTATTCCAACACTTTGAAGTTGTACCTCTTGCACCATCATAGTTCTTCTACTCAAGGCATCAAAAAAATTATTTTCTTGTCCTTTCTTGTGCTTGATTGAAAATGTATATGCTTGCAAGTACTCCATCCACTTCATGTGCCTTTGATTCAATTTGTCTTGAGTATTCAAGTAACTTAATGCATGGTTATCTGTGAATACCACAAACTCCTTTGGAAAAAGATAATGTCTCCATTTTTTGAGAGACTGAACCATGGCATAAAGTTCAAGGTCATATGTGGAGTACCTCTTTTTGGCATCATTTAGTTTCTCATTGAAGAAGGCAACTGGTTTCCCTTCTTGTCTCAAAACTACCCCTATAGCAGACCTGCTTGCATCACATTCCACAGTGAAAACTTTATCAAAATCAAGGAATGTGAGAGTAGGAATTTGTGCCACTCTTGAATTTAGATATTCAAAGCTTTTATCTGCATCTGTAGTCCAACAAAAAATATTCTTCTTCACCCCTTTGATGGTATGAATCATTGGTGCACATATGTGACTAAAGTTCTTAATTAACTTCCTATAAAAACTGGCTAACCCATGAAAGCTTCTAACTTCTCCAACTAAATTAGGTGTTGGCCAACTAAGTATGGCTTCAAAATTTTTAGGATCCATCCTCAAAGTCCCTTCTAATATCACAAATCCAAGGTAGACAAGTTCCCTCTTCATAAACTCACATTTCTTGAGATTGATCATTAATTTCTCCTCATTGAGTTTGTTCAAGACCTTATCAAGGTGCTCCAAGTGATCTTATTTTATCGTACTGTATACAAGGATGTCATCTAAATACACCACCACAAGTTTTCCTATGAAACTCTTCAACACCTCATTCATTAGTCTCATGAATGTACTAGGAGTGTTTGACAATCCAAATGGCATCACTAGCCATTCATACAAGCCTTCATTGGTCTTAAAGGTAGTCTTCCACTCATCACCTTCCCTTATTTTGATATGATGGTATCCACTTTTTAAATCTATCTTTGAAAAGTACCTATCACCAACCAAACTATCCATTAAGTCTTCCATTTGGGGTATAGGGAACTTGTACCTTATGGTGATCTTATTTATTGCTCTTGAGTTAGTGCAAAGTCTCCAATCTCCATCCTTCTTAGGGGCCAATACTATTGGTGCAACATAGGTACTTAAGCTCTCCCTTATTAGTCCTTTATCTAGCAGCTCTTGAAATTGTTTCCTAATCTCCTCATTTTGTTGAGGGGTCATCTTGTATGCTGCCTTGTTTGGAAAACTTGCACCCAGTATGAAGTAAATATGATGACTTACATCCCTAATAGGAGGCAATGCATTAGGAAACTCTCTTGTTCCAATATGCTCATACTTGTCTAACAAGACCTTCACTTCACTTGGAATCTCCACTTGATCTGTAGCAACATTAGAGGTAGGCTTGCCAACAATTGCAAAACCAACTTCTTCCTTCTCTAGGTCTTTCAAGAACACCTTTTCCTTAACAACCATTACATTAGGACCTTCACGAATTGTACTATCATGTTCTTGCAGAGGTGCCAAGGTGATTGACACACCATTCTTCTCAATCACATACTCATTCTTGTAGCCATCATGTTGAGCCTTTCGGTGAAATTGCCAAGGCCTACCAAGGAGTGTTGGAAATAATGTGCCTCAATCTCACAGGTTGAAACCTCTGAAAGGGCCAAGTCGGTGTGACATCTTTTGGGTCTGGCTGACTAGCGGCTTTGGATCTTGTGGTTTGTACAGGTCGCTGAGACAATGATTATGTCTCATCGAATGATGCTATCGCTATGACATGTGTTCAGTATGCCCTTTAACCGAGTGGAGATCTCTAGTTGATAGGCCATTCATATCGAATATCGGGGAGACCCTTGGCCGAAAGGCTTACCTCGGTGTGAGGTCCCAACGACGAACGAAGTCTCATCGACATCGTTTCTATTGAATCCTTCGGGGAGAGTCTTGGGTGTTCGTTAAGAAGTCTTACCGATAGGAATGTCTCACTGAGAGGATTCACTTGGGGTAACTCAAAGTTCTTGGGAAGAAGTGTCAGCGATGAAGAGAGGTCTCGCCGACGAGGAAAATCTTGGAGTCATCGGTGTAACACACTTGCTTTGATATGAAGTCTTACCGATGTGTGGTGTCTCGCCGAATGATTTCATGTGTAACATGTGTTTTCAATAAGAACTCTTGGTGAAAGTGATAAGTCTTGCCGACTATTATTTGGTGCTCGGTATGACTTGAGACTCGGTGTGATGTGTCGACGAAAGCGATAAGTCTCACCAACTGTTGGATGCTTTGGAATAACATGAAGGCTCGGTGGGATGTCTTGGCGAGAGCAGTAAGTCTTGCCGATGGTATAACATTTCGATGTGACTTTGAACATCGGTATAATGTCTCACCGAAGAGCGGTATGTCTCGCTGATAGAAATACTGAAGTCGGTGCAATTTGTGATATCGATGTAACTTCTTGCCGATGGAGACGACTCTTGGCGATAACGTGTAATCGAGTCTTGTGGCATTAGGGAGACACTTCTTGTGTCTCACCGACATGCCAACACAGTTGAAGCCTTTTGATCGTGTGAAGACTATCCTATGTGGCTTGTAATCGACCAATCAAAGAAGCCGAATGGGAACCATTGGAAGACAGTTCGTTGTGGCAGTTCTGAGAGGAAGCTCGATAGATAGGGGCGACATGAATATAGTCTTGAGTAGAAGATGATGTCTGGTTCGATGGATCGACGGATTGCTATGTGACTGTATGATCAGTGGATGAATTCTATTATGTGAAGACTGTAACATGAATGTTATGTAACAAGGTTGTTCATGGTGAATGCTGCTCTAAACTAACATCAGAAAGATAAGTCAGAACTCTGTTTGTAATCTTTATTACTATAATACAAAGTGACTTCTCTTGGTGTGGTGGGTTTTTCTCCCGTTAGGGTTTTCCCACGTATATCTGGTGTTCATATGTGTTTTTCAAATACTCTGTTTCTGTTATCTCTTTCTAGTGTATATTATTTGGACTGTAATTGTAAAATATAAAAGGTATCTCTGCATTCTTTCCTAAGTTTTTGACATTAGGAGAATTGCTTCTGCATCTAGCTTTCCTTACAAGTGGTATCAGAGCCTGGCCAATTATGTTATCCTTATGGGTACGTTGGGTTTTTTGTGTCAATTTCTGTTTAGTGGGAGTCTTGTAGAAGTATGTCAATTTCTAATTATAGATTGAGATGGAAAGCACGCCAGGAAATATTGAAATAGAGAAGTTCAATGGTAACAATTTTGAGTTGTGGAAACTTAAGATGGAAGATCTATTGGTTGATCATGATTTTTGGATTGCTGTGTCTGGAGTGAAGCCTACAGGCATGAAGCAAGAAGATTGGGACCTTGCAGATAGAAAGTCTAAAGGGCTGATAAGGCTCTATTTGGTCGACTCCGTTCTTCTCAATGTGCATGAAGAGAAGACTGCATCTTCCTTGTGGAAGAGACTGGCATCTATTTATCAGGGGAAGTCCTTGGTGAATAAAATTTTCCTAAGGAAGAAGTTGTACACTTTGAGAATGCAGGAAGGAGGTTCTGTAGCTGATCATTTGAACACATTCAATATGCTGATTGCACAGTTAACATCTGTTGGTGTGAAGATTGATGAAGAGGATCAATGTATGCTGATATTGTGTTCTTTTCCAGATTCATGGGATCACCTAGTGATGGCTATTGGGAGTACAACATCCAGTTTCAAGACGAAAGATGTTGCTTCTTTGTTATCAGAAGAAATGAGAAAGAAATCTTCTGAGATGGCGAAGGAGGCCCTTGTTGTTAGAGGAAGGTTGAAAGAGAAAGGCAAGAAGAAGGACAAGAAATCTAAATTGAAATCAGAGGGGAGATCAAAGTCTCCTGGCAAGAAGTCCAAGGTGAAGTGCTGGAACTGTGGGCAACTTGGTCATGTTCGAAAGGATTGTAAAGAGGAGAAGAAGAAGAATAAGAAGTATTCTTTTGACAATGATTCTTCTCACAATGATGGAGACACCTTCATTGCAGCCTTGGCTACATAGGCATCAAATGATGTCTGGCTGATTGATTCTGGAGCATCTTTCCACATGACATATCATAGAGACTGGTTCATAAAGCATGAAGTATACGATGGTGGAAAGGTGTACTTGGCAAGTGATTCAACTTTGGAAATTATTGGCCGTGGAAGAGTCAGAATCCAATTCCTTGATGGCAGAGTGAACGGAATCAATAATGTAATGCATATATCAGATTTGGCTTGAAACTTACTTTCTGTAAGTATGCTAAATGATATTGGAGTGCAAGTCATGTTCTTTGGAAATGGCTGGAAGATGACTAGAGGCTCAATGGTGCTAGCAAGGGGTGCTCGTATTGGTACCTTGTACAAGCTGGATGCACATGTTGTTTAATGTAACAATGTCTCTGTAAAGTCACAGAAGGCTACTCATGGAGGAAAAGAGGGAAATGTTCCTAATTGTGTAAACTCTATGGAAGTTAAACTTCCAACAGAAAAGACTATGCTCTGGCATCATAGGCTAGGGCCACATTGGAGGTTTAAAACCCTTGAAGAACAAAAACCTGGTTGAGGGGCTTGAAGATTGTAACCTTGAATTTGAATTCTGTGAACATTGTATATATGGAAAACAACAATGTTTCATTTTATTCCAGTCCTCATAAATCTTCCGGTTTGCTGATTATATTCATTATGATGTTTTTGGTCTAATGAATGTTCCTTCTTTGTCTAAGTCAAGGTACTATGTATCTTTCATTGATGATTATTCGAGAAGAACATTTGTTTATTTTTTGAAAAGTAAATCGAAGTGTTCACCGGTTTAAGGAATTTAAAACCTTGTAGAAAATCGGTGGAAGAAAAATTAAATGCTTAAGGACTGATAATGGTGGTGAATTTTGTTCGATGAATTTAGAGGTATTGTAAAGACCATGGGATTAAAAGGCATAAAACTACACCTTATACTCCACAAAAAATGGAGTTGCGAAAGGTTCAATAGGACAGTGATGGAGAGAGAACGGCATGCCGAGTAGTGCTGCTTGGAGGAGAAGTTCGGGTTGAGGTCAAGCACTGCATTTTACTTGATTAATCATTCTCCAAATTCCGCTCTTGTTGAGAAAACACCTTTGGAAGCGTACCGTAAGAAGCCCTCCTTAAGACATATTTGTGTTTTTCAGGAGGCATATGCTCATGTGCCGTATGAGAAAAGATCTAAGTTGGAGAACAAGGTCAAATGTATTTTTATTGGCTATAGTGCTGGCATAAAAGGATACAAGCTTTGGAATCTTGATACGAGAAGGTTGTATATAGTAGAAGTGTAATCTTTTCGTGAGGAAACCTTCTACCTTGATCTCATCAAAGACAAAGTCGGAAAACAATAAGGATGTAGTTGGAATTCCTCCTACATCGATAAAGAGGAATTGAAAATTCAAAATGTACCTGAAACGAGGAGAGCTCAAGCAGTTCTGAAAGTTTGAAGAAGAACCTCACCTTAGCAAGTGAGGAGGTCAACCCATGAAAGAAAACAACTTGATAGGTATGGGTTCTCTTTGATAGATTCTACTTGTGCCTATGCTTTAATCTCTAGCACTGATGAGCCTAGGACTGTAAAGGAGGCATTTAAAATGTTTGATTCAGACTCTTGGTTGGAAGCCATGAATGAAGAAATGGCATCATTAGAAAAGAATGATACTTGGAGTTTGGTGCCCTTTCCTAAAGGCAGAAAAGCTGTTGGCTGCAAATTGATATTTAAAAAGAAGATTGGTCTGGATGGCAGTGTGGAAAAGTACAAGGCAAAATTGGTTGTGAAGGGTTATTCCAGGTAGAGGGAATTGATTATGGAGAGATTTTCTCTCCTGTAGCTAAGTTGAAGTCTATCAGATTTCTTTTGTCACTTGTAGCAGCGTATGACTTAGAGGTCGAACAGATGGATGCGAAGACAACATTTCTTCATGGTGATCTTGAAGAAGAAATCTATATGTCCTAGCCTGAGCACTTTGTTGAAAAAGGTAAAGAAAAACTGGTTTGCAAGTTAAAGAAGTCTTTGTATGGGTTAAAGCAGTCACCTAGAATGTGGTACAAGAAATTTGATACTTTTGTATTGTCTTTGGGATTTGTAAGATCAAAATCTGATCATTGTGTCTATTATAAAGTTGAAAGTGATAAAGTTCTTATTATTGCTCTCTATGTTGATGATATGTTGTTCATAGGCAATAGTAAGCTAATGATTTCTGATCTTAAGTCTCAGTTGTCTGCTAAGTTCGAAATGAAAGATCTTGGTGCAGCAAGATATATTCTGGGGATGGAGATAACCAGGGACAAGAATAGTAGAAAACTTTGGCTCAGTCAGAGTAAGTATATCAAGACTGTTCTAGAGAGATTTTGCATGAATGATTGCAAGCAGCTAGTTGTTCCAGTCTTGCAGGGAACGAAGCTATCTGTTGAAGATTGTCCAAAATCTCCTACTGAGATGGAGGTCATGACCAACGTACCCTATGCTAGTGCGGTTGGTAGTCTTATGCATGCAATGGTCTGTACAAGGCTAGATATTGCCCAAGCAATGGGAGTACTTAGTCAGTTTATGGCTAATCCTGGAAGGACACATTGGGATGTTGTAAAGAGAGTTTTCAGATATTTGAAGGGCACTTCAGATTTTGCTTTGTGTTACCATGGGAACCTGGTTGAATCATAGAGGACTCTCAGTATTCGAGGCTAGGTGGATTCTGATTGGGCAGGGGAAATTGACAGCAGGAGGTCCACTAGTGGATATACTTTCATGTTGAATGGTGGTGCAGTGAGTTGGATGAGTAAGCGGCAGGCTGTAGTCACTTTGTCCACTACAGAGGCTGAATACATGGCAGCTACACATGCTTGTAAAGAATCAGTTTGGTTAAAACATTTGTGTTGTAACATTGGTTTTGATACAGGGCAAATAACTATTTTTTGTGACAGTCAGAGTGCAATTTGTTTGGCAAAGAATCTTACTTTCCATGCCAGGACGAAACATATAGATGTACAGTACCACTTTGTACGAGATATGGTGGAAGATGGAAATGTCAGTTTGGAAAAGGTTGATACTTTGGAGAATGTTGCAAATGCATTAATGAATCCAGTGAGCACAGACAAGTTTAGGTGGTGTGCCAGTTCAATGGGCCTTAGTGCCCATGATTTTCAGTAGGTTCGTTGTGCTCTGGAGGTGCTTGTGTGATCTTTGTCAAGTGGGAGATTGTTGGAAATAATGTGCCTCAATCTCACAGGCTGAAACCTCTGAAAGGGCCAAGTCGGTATGACATCTTTTGGGCCTGGTCGACTAGCAGCTTTGGATCTTGTGGTTTGTACAGGTCGCTAAGACAATGATTATGTCTCAACAAATGATGTTATTGCTATGACATGTTGTGTTCGGTATGACCTTTTACCGAGTGGAGATCTTTGGCTGACAGGCCATTCATATCGAATATTGGGGAGACCCTTGGCCGAAAGGCTTACCTCGGTGTGAGGCCCCAGTGACGAACGAAGTCTCACCGACAACATTTTTGTTGAAGCCTTTGGGGAGAGTATTGGGTGTTTGATAAGAAGTCTTACCGATAGGAATGTCTCACCGACATGATTCACTTGGGGTAACTCAAAGTTCTCGAGAGGAAGTCTCAGCGATGAAGAGAGGTCTCGCCGACGGGGAAAATCTTGGAGTGGTGTAACACACTTGCTTCGATATGAAGTATTTGCGATGTGTGGTGTCTCGCCGAATGATTTCATCGGTGTAACATGTGTTTTCAATAAGAACTCTCGGCGAAAGTGATAAGTCTTTCCAACTATTATTTGGTGCTTGGTATGACTTGAGACCTCGGTGTGATGTCTCGGCGAAAGCGATAAGTCTCGCCGACTGTTGGATGCTTCGGAATAACATGAAGGCTTGGTGGGATGTCTTGGTGAGAGTAGTAAGTCTTGCCGATGGTATAACATTTTGATGTGACTTTGAACATCGGTATAATGTCTCATCGAAGAGCGGTATGTCTTGCCGATAGAAATATTGAAGTCGGTGCAACTTGTGATATTGATGTAACCTCTTGCCGATGGAGATGACTCTTGGCGATAACGTGTAATCAAATCTTGTGGCATCGGGGAGACACTTCTTGTGTCTCACCGACATGCCAACATAGTTGAAGCCTTTTGACCGTGTGAAGACTATCCTATGTGGCTTGTAATTGACCAATCAGAGAAGCCAAATGGGAACCGTTGGAAGATAGTTCGTTGTGGAAGTTCTAAGAGGAAGCTCAACAGACAGGGGCGACATGAATATAGTCTGGAGTAGCAGATGATGTCTGGTTCGATGGATCGACGGATTGTTGTGTGACTATATGATCAGTGGATGAATTCTATTATGTGAAGACTGTAATGTGAATGTTCTATAACAAGGTTGTTCATGGTGAATGTTGCTGTAAACTGACATCATAAAGATAAGTTTGAACTCTGTTTGTAATCTTTATTACTGTAATACAAAGTGACTTCTCTTGGTGTGGTGGGTTTTTCTCCCGTTAGGGTTTTCCCACGTATATTTGGTGTTCATATGTGTTTGTCAAATACTTTGTTTCTGTTATCTCTTTCTAGTGTATCTTATTTGGACTATAATTGTAAAATATAAAAGGTATCTTTGCATTCTTCCCTGAGTTTTTTATGTTAGGAGAGTTGCTTCCACATCTAGCTTTCCTTACAAGGAGTAGGTGGCACACATCCATGGGAACAATATCACAAAGAATTTTGTCTTTATAATGTCCTATGGTGAAATCTACCCAAGCCTACTCATTCACAAGCACCTGTTGCCCCTTATTGAGCCATGAAATCTTATATGGAGTTGGGTGAGGTATTCTTTTCATTTTGAGCTTCTCTACCATTTCCAAAGACACTATGTTATCTGTTGAACTAGAATCAATGATGACTTTGCATAACTTTCCTTGAGACTTACATGTTGTTTGAAACAAATCTTTCCTTTGAGGGTGTTCCTTGGTGGTTTGCACTTTAATTAGTGTTCTCCTAATCATCAAAGCCTCTCCTACTTTTGGTGTAGCGCAAAGAGAAGGTGAGTTAACACTTTCTTCATCCTCCTCTTGAACAAGTTGTGTCCTTCTTTCTCCACTATGAGAAATTATACCTTGTTTGTCCGTGAACTTCCAAGTAGGATGTCCATATTGATTATATTTATAATGCCTTCCAAAGAAGGTATTAGACCCCCTTCCTTTTCCATTAAATCTTCCCCTACCTCCTAGCCTTCTTCCTTTGAAATTTCCTCTGTTTCCCCACTAGAATCTTGAATTGTGCTTTGTTCATTTGGTCCTCTTTGTGAACTTCTTCCACCAAGGTTACCTCTGCCCCTAAAACTCTTTCCTCTGCCCCTTGATTGCTTTTTCTGCCTCCTCTTGATCTTCTCTCCAACCTTAATGGCTATTTGAAAGCACTCCTCCACAGTCCTAGGAGTGGTAAGGTTGATTTCATCTTATATTCTAGACCTCAAGCCATTCAAGTATCTAGCCACATTTTCCTTTTCATTTTCAATAGGGCTTGACCTTATGCTAAGTTTATGAAATTCTTCAATGTAGGCTACCACATCCAACTCTTTTTGCTTCAAATTTTGTAGTCTCCTAAACACTTGTATTTCATAATTAGTAGGTAAGAATTGTCTCTTTATCTTTGCCACCATCTTGTCCTAAGAATTGATCTTGGAATTTCCCATCTTTGTCCTCTCCTATTGGGTGTAATTCCACCATGTAAGTGTTGGTCCCTTCAACTTGGTTTTGGAAAACTTGACCTTTTCTTCAGCTATCTCTTTGAACTCAAAATAATTATCTAAGGCATTTATCCATTCAATTACTTCCTTAGCATTTATTTTGTCACCATACATAGGTAGCTCCATCTTCACATGTTGTGTCTCTCCCTTCACAGCCTTGAGCACTTGAAGAAATTTCCTCTCTTTTGGATCCATCTATCCTTGGGATCCTCCTGGGGTGTTCTCCTCTTCACCCTCTTCCCCATCTTCAGAGTCATTCTCCTCTGCAAGACCTTTGTCTTTCCTATCTCTCTTCTCCATTGCTTCCATCTTGGCTTCCATGGCTTCTTGATACTTTCTTAGGGATCTCAACTCCCTAGCAACAACAACTAAATTACCTTTTGGAGGCATCTCCAATACCTTGCCTTAGAACCTTTCAACTTTTCTTCTTCCAAATCCCAAATTTCTTGCAAATGATCTTAGCCTAAGCTCTGATACCACCTGATGTAGAGCAAGGTGATATTTGATTCAACTAATTAGGTTCAACTGATTCTTCAACTTGGAAACCCAATCTAGGGTTGGTTCCCTCACAATCACACCTACTTGCTTGTAGGTCAAAAACACACATATTCAACTATATCTCTTCAAGAAGGTCGTTTAGGAACTTTTCAAAAACACTTTTAGAGACCCATTTGTATCTCATTCAACATATCAACCTATTGTAGAAGGTTGTTTTGGAACATCTTGCAATAAATTGTCCTTCAACGCCGCTTCTAGGCCAAATTAGGCCTTTTTTCCAAAGGAGGTACTTGAAATCCTTATCTCAAAACCCAAACCACTTCACCAAAAGATCCAAAAATTCACAAAACCCACAATTCCACCATTAGAATCATCATATCATCTCAATTTTTTGATGTCCCAAGCAAAAACCAGTGATTTCAAGCTTAGCAATCAAACTTGCCAGACTAGGGAACGTGCTAAAAACCTCCAAACACTATCACCCTACCCTAAAACTAAGAAAATATTAAATATCACATCTAAAAGGCCCATTCCACCAACCTACAAATATTTCCTACGGTGGATGGCCTAATTTGCCATATTTTTTTATCAAAACCCTAGAAACCCTAGCAAATTGTGCAACCTTTAGAAAATTGGCTTTATCTCCTACAAATTTGAATGAAAATCACCCCAAGTAGATTAAAAAGAGAGATAAAATTGAAACACTTCACTTCACATTGAATTTACATGATTAACTCACTGTACGGAGTCGTACAAAATTAGAAATTACGAAAGAACATAGAAAATCACAAAAAAATAGAGTAAAAGTGCTTTATTTCTTCAAATCTTCAATAGGAAAACCTTCCTCAATGATGTAAGAGGCCTTATATCATGTTTTCCAAGAGATACCAATGGTCTTCAACCACCATTTGAAAAGGTGACCGTTGATATTCTAACTAACACCAAAAATGACAAAATGCATAGAGCAACTTTTGCAAAAAATGTAACATTATAGACAACTTTTAGTCTCAACTTCCCTAGGACCTAAATAACCTCAATTACATCACAATTGGTCTAATTGACCTTATTACATCAACATGAAATAAATCTGACTAGATCTAGACTCCAAAATGTAAAAACAAGCCAAAGTGTGCAAGGGTGCTCCTGCACTAGTTTGTAATCTTAACCATCCATTTTATAACCTCCCTTTTCCTATGTTGCATGTATTCTCATCTGTTGATCTTGGAATCTTTCTAGAAGATCAATCTTGATTGTCTGTTTGAATGGATATCTATAAAAGAAGCCTTCCTCCTCTATTTTTGCTTTAACAACCACTTATCTCCAACTTTCTTGCTTACAATTTGCAGGTATTTGCACAAGTTCTACTACAAATATGAGGGAATATTTGCAAAAGAAGAAATAAGAGAGACAAGAGAAGTGATTCAACTTCAATGGGGAGTGCTTTGTTTCTTTGTTTTCATTTTTCTCCCTTCATTTGATTGTTTTCTCTTGTTTAGATTGGGTTTTAGCTTAGAAGTGTTGTGGTTGTCACTATTATATAGGCTAGCTTAGTTTCCCACATATTATAGTAGGAAAGAAAAAAATTATTTTATTAGGGCACAAAGTATGTTTCATTCTTTTCTGACATTTATAAAGGCTTGTTGATATACAAAACAAGGGCTACAGTGCAGTTGTATTCCCTGCCAAAGGCTGCAAGTAGAGTTTGCAGGGATAGAATGATTGGGCGTGTTGAGCAATTATTGTATGGAAAGTGGTCAACTGGACTTAAGGTAACCAATAAGGAGTTGAAGAATGACCACAATAAATTCTCTCCACTTCATCCCCCTATCTCAACTCTGTTAATGAGGAAACAAATAGAAAATTTCTTAGACATGTTGGACAATTTACATTCACCCTAGCTTGACTCAAAATCCATGTAAGACAATGTCAGTTCCTTGAAACCATTTCAACATGCTAATACAGTGGGCATAAAAGAAAAATATAAGGATCATAAACAAATGGTCCACACATTTTACATTTATATACCCAAGAAGCCTTACTTTGCCTCTCCAAATCATGGTCTTTCACTAGCCATTCATCCACCACTTCAATGCCTTGCCTAGAATCACCCCTATCATTTGTTAATTTTCCTCAATATTCTCCAATTTCATGAAACCAACACCACTTTCAAATTCCCTCCAAACACTAATTTTCTAAAATATTTTATAGCTAATTTTTGGGGCATTTCAAAGGTCTGCACAAACACATTAAGGAAAAAAGTACACAGTCCTTACTTGGAAAGTATACTCTCCAAGTTCATCTATTGTTTACCAAAGCAATCAAAAAAATAGAAACAATAAATGAAAATTTGGATGGACGAGGTTGTACAACAACATAAAAAATACTAGAATAACCAATGGTAAGTATGTTCTTGAATCTGCTAAAAGATAAATTGTTGTTATTATTAAAGAATGTGCTGAAATTGTTCTTTTGGTGAAAAGACTTGCTACACAAGGAAAAAATTCCCACATAAGCCAATTTAAGAGGAAGCATGTCCAAAACCCTCTTCAGAGCTCAAGCCTCCACTCCTACGCATGTTGCACCAGAATTCTATGTTGGTAGGAGAAATTCAACATAATAATTGTCTTAGGGAAATACCATAAGTTGTAAAGGTTTAGAGCTTACTTCTGTACATTGCTCAAACTCACTTATGCTAAACAATTTTTTATACTCCCACGTCACACTCTTTTCTGGAAACTATCCTTAACTTCTCTTGTAATCTCAGGTCACCCATTTGTTAAATGGTATTCATTTTTTTAACCTATACTATTTAATGTAAATGCAATTTACATTTTACGAAAAAAGGACAAGTAGAAGTTAATAGTAACTACATGCAAACTACTTCTAGTGACAACATGTGTTCTCTAGGCTTTAAGAGATTTTCTTGTTAAAACAAACTAAAAACTTTTTGGTGTATTAGATTTAATATAAGTATCTAAGTTCACGGAGAAACTTAGATTTTATATGATAATGCAAGAGTGCATGTCCATTCTTAGAAATCTCTTAAATTATAGAGCCACAATTTTATTAGTTTCCTAATTATTCAATCACTTAATCTTTGACAACCGGCTAGAGTTACGCCAGGTGGTAGCTAGAGTTATATAAAATCTTAGGCTCATGATATTTATCAATATTTTTAACTAGACATAAATCCCAATATGAGTGTCAATTTACTACACACTTTAAATTCATTGCATAATATTGTTGTGTAATTTAAATCCAATATCAATTAGATAGTAAACAAGATCTAGTAGAAAATATCTACTCTAGGACCATTCATTATAGTTATATGTAGATGTAATCCAAACAATTTAGCGTGGTTTAATAAGTGATTAGAAGTATAGTGCATGTTTGGAATCTTTGTGGTTTAAATATATCATGTTATTTATTAATTAAGCTCCCACACTTAACCCTTCTAGCTAGTTACTGTTTATAAGAATCTTGGGTCCACAAATTAATTTTATTTATAGTTTTAGGTTTTAACATGTTCTTGAAAATAAACAATAGAACTATCAAGTCTAATCATGATTTACACCTTTATAACATGACTATGAGATCACAAGAATATCTTGATTTGACTAATGCTTAGGTTCATGCTTAGATTGAACACCATGGAATTTATCCCTCTAGTGAGGAATGGCCTTTCTCAAATTTACACTCACATGATTTATATGAGTTGTTCAAACTCTTGTAGTATTCTCATTTGTTTACCTCTTTATTCAATCAACTAATTTTGCATAAAAATGGATTTTACCACAAGAACAAGAATCATAGCAAAACATTTTTTTATAAGATGTAATGTCTAAAATTCTCAACAACCTTGACAAAAGAAAATGCTTTCTTATTAAAGCTAGAGTACTTGTTTTTTAAATTATATAATGAATATGTCATATTTAAAGCAATAGGATTGACATCTTCATCATATTTCCTCTAAGTCCAAATAATGGCACTACAATGTTTTAAAGAAAATGAATAAATATAAAATAGTTTGTTTTAATATGGGTTGATTAGAATTGTATATTAGTAATTGACCTCTTCATTTTTAAAAGTGAATATTTTGATTCTAAACTAATATTGAAAAAATATTGTTATATAAATGTTATAACTATATTTCTTAATTATATATTAAAATATATTATGCCATAAATATAGACTCAAAAGCATTGTGCATTTAGTTCATGGACTAAATTGATATATCAATATAGTTGTTCATACCTTTTTTAATAAAATAAGGGACTACTAACAATCTTAAATTTATTCAAAATGGTAAGAAAGAATAAATGGGAACCACTCATCGAACTACATGTGCAAGAAATTCCCAACCAAGGGAATCACTTCTCAAATGACGACCTTGAATGGACACCTATTGGAGATGACAATGGTTAGATGGACTTATGTGCTGCAATCCCTCTTGAAAGACTCCCTCACTTTGTCCAAGGAGAAGGATATTTATAGAGTATAAAGACAACATTAATAAGCTCAAGTATATCAAACTTTAAATAAACATAATTTCTCTATTGGTGGGTACAAGAATAAACTAAATTAGGGCCAAGGATATTTTGAGTCTACATGATTAAAATTGAAGAACTAGACAAAAGGCCCTTGGGGAAGATATAACACTTAGAATACAATATGGGCTCAAGGTGTATCAGGCTACCATAGAAGAGAAAGTAGAGCTTAGCCCCAACATAAAGATGACAAATTAACATAAGGGAAATGGATACAACCAGGCATGTAAACACAAGAATTTATCCCTAAAATGGACTTGTCATAATTGATTATTGTTAGGGAAACAAAGCTACCATAAGGACCAAATTTAAGACAATACAATATTGGGAACCAATGAGGGCCACACTACATGTAGATCAAACTCACTTGAAACCTTGGAGATCAATTGACCACATGGAGTGCACCTTAATTTGATATTGCTTGATGCAAGGAAAGGTCCAAGAGACTAATGAAGGATTATCAAACAAAGTAGCTCAATGAAACAAAAACATAGAAATGTGGTAGCAAGGAGAAAAAATCAAAGAATGGCAATTATCTTTATTGATTCTCAACAAAAATACATCTAGCATGGAACACATACTCATAACTTTGTGCGACATTGAATACTATAAAATTTAAAGATCTTACAATTTCAAAGGATAACTTTTATGGAGTAACCAATAGTTACTATTATTTTGGAAGTGTGTACTTATACACATAAAGGGACTAAAAAACCTATATTACAATATCTAAGAGATATAAATGACCTCAAATTAGTATGTCATTAAGATTTAGAATTATCATCTTAAGGGTATCAAACAAACCCATATTTTTTGGACATGTTACAATAGGGTAAAAACACAATCCTGTGTCACACTTTATAAAGGAATCGACCAACAACAAAAAAAATTATGAACTTCAACCATATAAAAGTGGTCTTTATATTTTGAATTTCAAAATGATGTAAACTGATGAAATGTAGAAATTTTGAAGAAGTTTATTCCTATAATTTTTCAAATTTAAAAAAAAATTGTTTTCATTACTTTTTTATCAATTTAAGAACAAATTTTGGAATGCTGAAAATTTTAGAAAAAAGTGACTTCACGGGCTATCAAGAAATAAATTGAAAAAAACTTCATTTCTCCCTAAATTTTTTTTCTCCAAATAGGTATCTTCAATATCTTGTGCATGGAAGGAGGATGATCCCGCAGTGCAATGGTAAGTTGCAAGCAACAACTTCCCTATTGTCTTGAGTTTGAACCTCACCAGTGGAAGGTGGGACAAACTATTGTTGGCCAGAGAATGAAGGGAATGTTGGATGATGCACGAATGATGGAGGAATGCCTGTGCAAGGGTGGCAGCGATCGACACACAAAGGATGGGATGGGTGGCGTGCGCTATTGCGGGGTTTGGGAGCTAGAGGGATCGATAGAGAGGTGGAGCTAGAAGGGGTGTTTAGATAGAGGATTGGCGCTAGGTCCTGTAGGGAGCTTAGCGAGAATGCAGGAAAGTGAAACAGACAGGTGGATTGGTGTCGGGTCCTGCAGGGAGCTTGGCGGGAATGCAGGCAGGCGTAGTAGATGGCAGAATGACATCGGGTCCTGCAGGGAGCTTGGCAGGAATGCAGGCAGGAGTAGGAATATGAATGGCGGGTATGAGGTCCCCTAAATGTGGCCTCACCAGTTCATAGCTCCAGTCAAAAGCAATGGGTGTTTCCCCTTAGCAACGATTTATCAAGCAAAAAAAAAATCTTGTGCATGGAAAAAAAATAAAATTTTGATATATATATTTTTCTCGTAATAACATTTTAAAGTCAAACTTGTCAGAATTCGAAAGTTTTCACGGGTCATCAACTATTGTCTATTTTTTTAATCATTTAAAAAAAAAAACCCCTTTTGAAGAAGACTCTCTCCTCTTGTGCCCCATATATTCTTTTAAAAAAATTAATATGTTTTACTCTTCTTTTTTTTAAATTTCTAATCAACCTCATTTTTAACTTTAACAACCTACTTGCATTATTTTAAAAATAAAACATATTAAAACTAATCAAAATATTAAAAAAATTACATATTCGGATTCACCACTTTGAGCTCTACAAAAGGGTATTTTTTTTAAATCATCATTATGACTAAAGAAATTCTTAGCTAAAGTTGAAAGTTTCAGAAAATTTTGAAAAAAGTTGAGTTGGCTGCCAACTAGGATGCCACATAGATAGTTTCAGTAGAAACAGTTTCTATAAAAAGGGTTTCGACCAAAACTTTTTCTATAGAAACCCCGCACAATAAAATAAGCCAATTTAAGCCAATTTGAAAGCGGCAAAGGGAATTTTTTTTTTTTTTTGGATTCAGCCAAAACATATTAGACCAAAACCTTGTGTGCCACATACAAGCCACGTGGTTTTTGTCGAAACCTATTCGGTTGAAACATTTCTTGCCGAAAATTTCTTGCTCGAAACTATTTATTTGGCTGAAAGTGTGACACAACTTTGTGCTTTTACCCAATACTAAGATTGAAGTTCTTTTTTATTCCTGTCCCAAGATAATGGAAAGAATATAAGGTCCTCATATTTGAAAAAAAAATTAAACTCAAAGCTCAAAATGGGATGTGGTATGAATAGACAAGCCTCCATACATTCAATAAGGAATTGATAAGATTTAGACTATGTAAACTAAATTAATGCAACTCTAGTTATTCATGGAAGATGAAACACTATGTAATCACTATTGCACATCACAAACTATCAATGCAAGGATAATAAATGAAAGAACCATTTGTGAACAAGTGCAATGAGAAAACCACATATAAATCCCATTCTTTCAAGGAAAAAATAATTAAGAACCATCCATATAATTTAGGATAAAGTGTGTACTCCAATTTGTGGTGCATAAAAAGAAGCCTACTAAAAAATCATAAAAGAAAGAAAATAATTCATATGTAAGTTGTTGAAATATTGTGGATGGGTTGAGGATTCTCCAACATCAAACACCATATAACTTACATATCAATATAACATGTATCTGAAGAGAATTTAATAAAATCAAGAATACAAATCACATAATCTCAACCATAATTCTAATCATTTATGTAGTAAGCTAATACAAAAAAATAAAATAAATTCATTTATCATATTAAGTGAACATAATTACATACATGATATATGATAACATAAGAAAACCATTAGTTTCCAATTTGGAATATCTCCATAAACATGTTGCAATCTTGATGAAATGGAATTAGTCATTTATAGACATAACAAATCAAGAATATCTATGACTTGAGTAAAATTATTCTAACTATCATAGATCAACTCCACATGCATCCTTGCAAGATTCCTTCTAACCACCATGGCCCAAGCCTATAGGTATCCTCATAGGGTCCCCTTTGACTACCATGAGTCAAGCCAACTATGCTTTGGCCAAAGATTTGTAGACTAAGATCATCCATCCTAAGTTTTCTCACAAAAGAACCATAGTTTGTAAATGTGTTAACACTAAAAATAAATAAGCGTAAGTGACAAATTATGCTAAGGTATTTTCTCTTTAGGATAATAATAAAATCATATAGATCTAATCTCATGTTTGAATCTATAATAATAAGTATATGTGAATCATATACTTCTTGTGATATGAATGTGTTACCAAGTCTCTCTCATATATAAAATCATATTATAAAATTTGATGCAATAATTCAATCAAACATTCCTTAGTTTGTATCCTTAATCAATAAATTTAATAAATCATATTTCCATGATCAACATAGTTAAGGACTTAATTCATAAAATAAAGATATTCGTCATAATATATGTTCACAATTTCAATGGTGAAATGCAATGAAACTCTAAATCAATCATGTTTACTATCATAATTCAAAGATTAATATAATCTTATAATATAAGTTAGGTTCTTCAGTCACATGGATATCAACCATTCAATTATATAATTGTTGATACAATGTTTGTATCTTCAATAAAGCAATATTTTATTATGAATGATTATTTACATAATATACTATTTAACTCACTCCTAGTCATGCTTAAGCTATTCACTAGTTCTTGTCTATCTTTTATGAGAATTCCCAAATCAATTATAGATTATTTCTTATTTGAACTAATTCTAAGAATACATTTATTAGTTTAATTAAATACTGGATTTGACTAATTTATAACCACCCCACAACCCAACCCTCCACAACAACCTCTTTGACTACTTTGTATCTCCTTATACTAATTAGAGTTTTCTTATATATTTGCGACAAGGTATTTATATTCACTAACTAGTTTCAATTTCTTTTGTAGACATATAGAAAAATTTATGAGAAATAAATATTTTAATTAATAAATTAAAATTATACCATCTAATTTATAACTTTCTAATATCATATAAGGGAGAGGAGCCGATCGTGGGCATAGGACGTATCGTGGGTATACTTTTGGATAGCTTGGGGCCCACTTTTGGGAAATAAAAGTGCCAATGAAAATTTTAAATATGCTTTTAAATATGATAGGATAGGTTTATATAAAATTCAAAATATGTCCTATCATAGGTAGACTTTTTTATTGCCACCTTCTCAATATTAGGTGAATGCAACTTGACATTTATTTGCCAACTTCACAATATTAAGTGAATGCATCATGATAAACTTATTTCCACAATATAAATAATCTTTGCCACCTTCCCAATAAAAGGTTGTTGTAAATGAATTTTTTTTATCCAAAATATATGTCTTATTGCATTAAAAGTGAGCTGACATGCACTCAAAGTGAGTTGACATGTACAAAAGACATTATCAACTGAATAAGTTGCAAATATATTTTAACAAAATTCATTTAAATATGTCCCATTTCTCACCGTCCTTTTACAAACTACTGGTTCCTGGGTGTCCATATTAACCAATCATTTTCTGAATTTAACTGTAAAATTGAAAAAACCAAACTCTTAGGCTCACTATGCATTGCAATTTTTCATTAAAACACGTAATTATTATAGTATTATTTACAAATCAACATAAAAAATAATAATCATAATAAAAATTTAAATCTGGTTAGAGTTAAAAAAAAAATTAATATCATTTCAAATCACCAACCAAAAATCCAATGTACATATGAAGCTATCACTTCTACCATTAATTCATTGAATGCAAATCAAATTCCCTCCTAGAATTCAAAATTATGCACTTGCTACCAATTCAAATTCTACCAACCTATTTATTTATGCAAGCAATGCTCAGTTGTGCGATGCAAGTTACCTATCAACTAATTCAAATTTCTCACTTTGTGTTGGATAATCCTAAGCGACAATGATCTCCTCCAAATCGATGTAGTCTCCTCCTTCAACTTCTACAGTAAGTCTCAATACCTGCCTTGGCTATTACTTATGCATTCCTCTATGAATTCGTCTGTGAAATTGCCTTGTCCATTTACATTTAAATGAAATGAGCATGTGTTCATTTTCATAGCTATAGTTTATGCTGTCATCGACCACTCTCCCTTAAAGCTTAAGGTGTTATGTTCATACTTACGGTTCAAATATTTCCAACCCTTTCCAATACAACATTATGATACATACATATATATATTGCACATATACATAGATACGTATGTTTCCTATAGCCCTGTTCATTTTCAGTAAACTTACACATTTATCTATCTCTGCAATATATATATATATACACACACACATATTTTGCTATATATGTATACTACATACTGAAATTTTTATAATACTGTAAATTTCAACAACAGTATGGTACCCATATTTCCAACCCTTTTTGATACATATATACATACATACATATATATACATATATATATATATAGCAGGGATAGATGGATACATAAGTTACCCATATCCTTCTTGATTTACATTCAACTTAATTAGATGTATGCTTTGTTTGTTCTTCAATTAAAGTGACTGTAAATATCAGCCCCTTTTCCTTACAACCAATTGTGATAATGGATAACTCCTACTTATGTTATAACCATTTATTAAATAGTAGATACATATATATATAATGCAGAGATAGATAGATACATAAGTTTCCTATACCAAGTTGTCACATACCATACCCACCATATGTCATATGTCCAAAACTATACCCATGATATGTCCTATGCCCACAATCAGCTCGTCTCCCTTATGTGTATGCTTTGTTTGTTCTTCAATTTAACTGTACAACCAACTGTGATAGTGGCTAACTCCTACTTATGTTATAACCATTTATGAAACAACATATATAACTTGAAACAATAGTAATATATATATATATACATATACATATATATACATACATATACATATACATATAAATATACATATACATATACATATACATATACATATACATATATATACATATATATACATACATACATACATACATACATATATGTGTGTGTGTGTATTGCAGAGATAGATACATAAGTTTCCTATACCCTTCTTCATTTACAATCAACTTAATTAGATGTATGCTTTGTTTGTTCTTCAATTAAAGTGACTGTATGGTAACCATTTCTCAAACAACATTATGAAACATTTACATAACTTGAAATAGTAGTATGATAGAAATATTTCAAACCCTTTCCTGTATCATATTGCACTTTCAAGTTATTTCATATTGTTCTTTTAAGATTTATCCGTATCATAATGCTCTTTCAAGATATACATATTTGTATCATACTGTTGTTTCAAGTTTATATATATTTGTATCATAATGTTGTATGAGGAATGGTTTAACATGGTCACCCATGTGTTTATAAGAGGTATAGTTGGTGATATGATAGTATACCATGCATTGCTTGTTTCATTGGACACATGCCCTTGATAATTTGCAATCAACTCAATTAGATGCATGATTAGTTTGTTCTCCAATTACACTCACTATTACATGTATGAATTTGGTGTTTTAGTTTGTATCATTCTTTTAATTCTAATAATTAGAATTGTATGTTGTTTACTAATCACTATGTTGGTTCAATGCAAAGGAAGAAAAAAGTGATAGAAAATACCAAATGACCTTTAACAAAGCGACCTGCACCAAAGCAAAGGTGAACAACTATGCCTACATAGAAGAGAGGTGTGCAACTGCCACATAGTGATGAGGAGGATGTTGTGATTCCTGTTCACCAGCCAACTGAAGAATCAAGCGGTGATGAGGAGGTAGAAATTGTTGTGGAGCAGCGAACCGAACTTGTACTCCAAGTTAACCTAGCTGTAACAACCAACAAGGTTGTACTGCAGCAGGAATGGACCATGGCTGACATGGAACATGCCCTTGTAGATTTTGAAGACAACAACATGTCATGTAGAGGGGCAGCCAAAAAGTGGGGTCTTCCAACCACAACATCGTCAAATTGGCTGGGTGGTGTCACCATTACTAAAAGGAAAGGGCCCCAACCAGTCCTAACTAAGGAGGAAGAGGCATTGATCATCGAATGGTGCAAGGAGATGGCTGTTGTTGGCCATGGTTTGGGGATTGTCAATCTCAAAACAGAAGTGGCCTAAATATGTGAAACGAGGGCTAATCCCTTCAAGAATGGGCTTCCCTACAAGTCCTAGTGGATGGAATTCAAAAGAAGGCATCCTGATCTGTGCTTGAGAACAACCCAAGGGAAAGATAGAGATAGTGCTATAAATCTTAGGCCTACAGTTGTAACAACTTTCTACGACACTTTGGAGAAGGCATATGTAGTCAAGAAATATG
The DNA here is from genome assembly GCA_007258455.2 of Sequoia sempervirens. Classification (NCBI taxonomy): domain Eukaryota; kingdom Viridiplantae; phylum Streptophyta; class Pinopsida; order Cupressales; family Cupressaceae; genus Sequoia; species Sequoia sempervirens. Next base: position 13,642 of record VDFB02283530.1, on the reverse strand, counting down.
GACCATAGAGGATTTGGAACTGCGACGAGATAAGGATGCAAGTTGGCCGAAACGGTAATATGAAGGCGCTTGCTAAAAAAATTAGAAAACGTGTTGCTTACATTATCCCAAAGAGCTAGAGTGGATCACTATTCTATCATGTGTAAACGCTGTAGGTCAGAAAATTCCTAGTTTTTATTTGTTCAAAAGAAAATATCATGTGCAAAACTACATAGCCAACTGTGAGGTAGGAGTATTGATGGCTATTGAACCTCACACATGGATAACCAAAGAGATTTTTATCAAATGGATAAAGTTCTTTTTTATGCAAGTACCTGGGGGTTGCTCGCCCAGCCATAGACACCTCTTGATATTTGATGGCCATGGCAGCCATGTAGCCTTCTCTACCATTACTAAAGCAAGGGAGCTTGGTATTGACCTGCTCACCCTATTAGCCCATACATTACACAAGCTACAACCTCTTGATGTGAGTGTTTTCTCATCTTTCAAATCTCACTTCAAAAAGGAAAGAACAGATTGGAGTATTAGACATCCAAATCTAGATATAAGGAGGGAAGAATTAGCTGCACTTGGTAGCCTAGCTTTTCAAAAGTCATTGATTGTTTCAAACATAACAACTAGCTTCAAGAGGATAGGTATTTTTCCCTTTGATCGAAATGCTTTGGAGAACAACATGAGGGTTAGTGAGACTTTTTAGTTTGCTGCCCCCAAGGAAGCATCGACTGTTGAGAAACGTTCTAAGCCTATCCAACAATGGTTTGGAATTGAATGAGGGTGAGTGTATTGATGGAACAAAAGAAGTTGGAGATCAACAAAATGTGATGCATGGTTAGTATGTTCTGCAGTTACCCTTGTCCATTTGCAATCAACTCAATTAGATGCATGGTTAGCGTGTTCTTCAATTAATCTCAAACTTACATGTATGAATTTGTTGTTTTAGATTCCAATGAACCACTTGAAGAATGTGCAAGCCACGAAATTCTACCACAAACTTCAAGTTTATCGAACAACCAATCACCACCAACAACAGTATTGGGAGAGAAGAATACCTTTGGAGACATCTCTCTTTCCCTACCAACTCCACCCGAGAAGCCCTCTTGGCTATTAGATGGTGCTGCTAATCTTTGTATTGATCTACATGTGGAGGAAAACCAAAGTCTTACAATGCCATATCCATCGCACAACATGGGTCCAAATACATTAGTTCATTTCTATGTTGATTGGGGAGACAGTGACGGTGAGCAGTTAGGAGATGGATTGGATGCTACTGCTAGTGAGGTGCCAGAAATTGTAGACATTGAAAAATGTCCTAATCGATGTCATGCACTCGAAACGAGTTTATTAACATCATTTCCTCTTTATCTATCCTCTTTTCATTTAATTGATTCAATTAGCCTAGCTAATTAATTAATTGCATCATTTTCATGTATTTGGCCTAATTAATTAAATTGGGTTAGTTCATCTCTTTTTCGCACGAACACTTCATCTCATTAAATTGAATAGATCAAAATGTTTAATTTAATCTCCTAAGTCATCTTATTTAATTAAATAACCCTATCCTATTTAATTAAATATCATTTCACATCCCTCCCTATTTATTAAATCATCTAATTTAATAAATGTCATCTAATTCTTCTAATTCTCTAATTGCATAAATTAAACCTTATTTAATTAGCAATTAAACTAATTATTCCTCTAATCAAAGGGAATATTCCCATGGAATATTCTTTATCCTTTTTGCACAATTAAAACTTTGTTTTAATTTGCAAATTACCTTTTTCCTCACCCTAATGGAATATTCTAAGGAATATTCCATCTCCTCCAATCAATTCACTTTGCTTCTTTAATAAGCCAAACCCAATTACCTTCTAAACAAGTTACCTTTGACCTATGTGAGCAGGTCAAAAGTGTGTTTGTTTGAGGCAATTGTGAGCCTTTGATTAATCTTCATCTTGCATTCTCATCTGTTGATGAGAATCCATGATCCATGCCTCTCATCTCCTTTATCCTGAACCGTTGATTAAGCTTTTTGATCTCAACCATCCATTCCTCATTTGCTCTCCTATAAATAGATCACTATTTGGAGACAAATGGATCCATCTTTTATTGCAAAGTCATGTTGTTGAATTTTCTCACATCCATACTCTCAATTTGCACACATTTAGCTTATTTTCAGTTTGTTTTAGTTACATAATAGCTTCAAGCTTTCATTAATGGCTTCCATGCATCCATCTTAGTTTGTAAGTAGATTAGGGTTTTCATCTTTTAACATCATTTTAGCTCATTTTAAGCTTAAATTAGCTTAGCAATTGCATAATTAGATCATTTATAGCATAAAATCTTGGTAACCTAGCTTGCATCATGTTCATTTGAGCTTAATTTAGGTTTTTCATACACCAAACATCATGGTTTCATCGATTCTCTTCCATAGAATCGACTGAAACAATCTCACTATCACGGGATTGGGAAAGGATCATTGGTCCACATCAACATGACACCAATTCCACAACAAGATAATTTTCAATGGATTAGAGTAGATGTTTTCTTTAAAGATTTCATAAGATTAACATGTTAGGTTTTTTGATAAAATGTTTACTTTCAATTTTGGTTGACTGATCTTGTTGAGATTCGAGTATTGGTTGCTTCATTATGCTTCGATTCTTCATGGATGAAGCGTAATTCGGCCCATAACCAGTATCCTCACATCAACATTCTGGCGCTAGAAGGAGGGAAAATCGATCATTTAGTTGTTTTTTAGCTCAAAATTCATATTTTTGTTGTTTTGTAGGTTGCAGTGACGTCCAAACCACAAACAACAATGCTATCTCAATACTGTCACTATATAGCGATGCCAAAGACATTTGATAGAATGACGCATATTTAATTGGCTGAAGCTAATTTAAATATGGCGACATTTATTTAAATTTGAACTATCATGGAACGAAAATGACAACACTCAACCCTGGCAGATTGACGCTTTCAAAATTCAAATTGCAACACATTCATTTACAACAACGCGATTGTGCTCACTGTCCTTTTTGTAGAGCGACGCTCAAATTCACTAGAGTGACGCCTAAATTTCAAATTGTGACACCATCATGTGCAACAACACTCAACCAGGGTAAGAATCTTTACGTTTGTTTTTTTGACATGTGATTTAATTTCTTTTGATTATCTGATCACTGAACGATGTCTGACTGTGTTTTCATTGTTAGACTAACAGGGTTTTGTAAGTTTTAAGGCATGGAGCAAAATTGAAGAACTTCTCTTCTATCTAAACATTTTATAATTGTAACTAGTGTTTAACTCTTTGGGGCAATTATAACCCAATTTCATGCTTTATTACTTTCAGTTTTTAGGCAACACACTAGTTTTCCATTCGGTTTAAAATGAACATTCAAAGTTGGCTAAAAATGAACCGTCACATCACATCTATCAATTGGGATTAAAATTGAACAAGGCAAACTCATCTTTCAATTGGTGCTTAAAATTAACTCATCATTGCTTTGAAGGGTAAAATTGAAAACTATTTGTTTTGTTTTGTGGTTTTCAAATTTGCTAGTCAATGCGTATGCAATTCTCTCGCACCATTTGGCAATCTTGAGAAACAAAAACATTCTCTATCATGTTGCAAAATCACCTCCACACTTCAAATTTGGGTTTAAAATTGAACAACCATGCTAGTGTGAGAAAAGGCATAGCGTGTGTTCTCTCTTTGTGCATGCGAACAAAGATGATCGAACTACGGATGTAATTACTCACTATTTTTCACCTTTAGAGGGCTTTCCTTGGTGGGAAAAAGTACACCCCAAGGGAATGACCCAAGCAGTAACGAGCATAAGCCAAACTCTTCCAAACCGCTATATAAATTTGTGGTTTCGATGAAAATCGTAATCAATGGGAAGCGGTGCATGATAGCTCTCCCCATTATCTTTATGATGTGTAAAGCCCTTGTTCTAAGGGTTGGGAGACCTCTCACAAGGATTTTATAATCCAAAATCCCAATATTTGTTGGCGTTAGGAGGTCGAACCTTCGGAGCTGTTCCACATTTGTGATTCTTTGTAGAGATGAAAAGTTCATCATGAGAGATTCATGAGAATTGAAGATTGGTTGACTAGTAGAAGTGAGTGTCATGGAGGGGAGCCAGTGTGGTCGAGCTTCTAATCATCCACTTTGAATAATCGTAGCTGGAGAAATCCAACTGGGAATTCAACAAATATAGCCATTTATATCCTAGGGTTGTAATGGTTGTGAGCTAGTTTAACACTTTGCTTGATTTCAAAATGTTCCAAAAACAAACACTCACTATCCAACATTTCAAACACTTTGGCTTAAATATGGACTTCTTGAGTTATCCTCGATATTACTGCTTGTCCTAAGCATTTATCCTTAGCTATTTATAAATATCTTGACATTAATATCAAACCCATATTTATCAAAGACAACATGGGAAATTGTGGCTTTAATCTCATTATTTTCATGAAATGGACATTGTGAAAGTTATGATGTTTTTGACATAAATATCTAGTTTGAAAACATAATCAAAAGACAAGTGTTTGCGGTAAAATCAAATCATTTAAGCAAAGATAAACTGACAAATGAACCCCACATGACTATTTGGAAAGTGATTGCTCCCGTTGAACAACCTGATCTTCCAGGTGCTATAATTCAGCCAAATTTTGAATTCATAAATGGTGAACAAACAGATCTCATTAGTAGTTTGAGAAGCTTCACTTTTGAAAACAAGAAAACAAACTCACAGTGGAGAAACACAACAACCATTTTAGATGAAGAAGAGAAACACACTGATATTGAGGCTGGAAGGACCCTATTACCACCACCCGTGTGGCAATAAATATCTCCCTTTCTTCCAGAAACTTAAACTATTTCCACATGATTTCATGAAAAATTAGAATTCCTAAACCAAAGTCTACATGACCTCATTTTAGACTTAGGCATCTCACTCCAAAATCCCTTAAGAAACACCTTCGAACAGTTCACAATAATAAAAACAAATTGGTAGCAAACTTTTATAGACATGCTTCAAGGTGTAGTCCTGAATTGTTTGTGTTCTTTTGGAGTCAAAATACTAGTCTTTTCATGATACTTAACTTCTATAAATGATTCACCAAAAGGTCAAAATTCATAGAAGAAACTCTCTAACCCACAATTTTAGACATAGGAATCGTGAAACAGAGTATGGTCAAAAGTGGGCTTCAATCTTTTACCGCAACCATTACACTTTGCTGAGAAACTTTTATACACGAGCTAGAAGAGCTAGAATAGGTTTGAACATTCCCCTCATTCCTCTCGTTTTCTAATACTTGAACATTTTATGGGTCTAGCATTATTTTCACTATCTTGATCTTATCAAAACAAAAGCTCACTTTCCCAAATGATCTCACGTAAAGTAAAGATCCCCAAACGAAGGTCAACTGGTCATCACCATAAACTTAGACATTGTATTGCAAAAGCAGTCAACAACTGCATTGAGACACTTTATCTAAATAGAAACAAATTGTTGATAAACTTTTATAAATGCACTATAAGAAGAAATCCCGAACTATACACATTCTTCATGAGCCAAAACATTCAACTTTTTGAAGATCAACAAGTTTTCTAAAAATCATTGAGTCTTTAGGATTTGAAAATTTTAAAGGTCTATCATCATTATTAATACTGTGGTTTTTTCAAAAAAAGAGGTTCACTTTAGGTCAACATTGGGTTCAACATTTCATTCACCCCTTCATCATATTTCATCTTTAATCTCATCTATCTCTTTAAAATTTCAAATACACTAACACTTTGGGACTTAAAACATCACACCAACTTGATACCTTAGCTACTTTGTATGTGAAATGTATTCTTTTCCATGCACTTAGTTGAGATAGTTATCATCTTTGAACTAGTTTATCTTGAAGGTCACAAGTCTACCCTAAAGATTTCCAAGTTCATTAGCAACCTTTATCCCAACATCACAACATCAAACTTAAGTCAAAAGTGTTGTCCCAAAACGTTTGCAAAGATAACTTCCCACATCACCCATCTTTTCATCCCACATTGTCATCATTGCTCCCAAAAGACTTAGAGTGTCCCTTTTAACTAGGTTTGAGTCAACTAGAGAGTTCAAACATTACAAAACTCAACACAACTCTCCCATAGCTGACACCAAATTTATGGTAAAGACAAGATCACAACATAAGAGAACCATGGAAAAATACAAAGTTACATTCACCTCAAGTGATCCAAATCCTTTAGAGTTTGATCCTAGAAGTCATGTAACACCATCACAACAACCATCATCTCCTTCAGGAGCATACGAAATTGAAGATGTCACCAACAACCCGTTTGAGCTCACTAGGGAAGAACTTTTAGAACATCAAATTTTTGAAAGTGTAGCTCCTATATCCCCGACATTTGTAGCACAAATTTTTACATAGGATTTCAAAACTCCATTATAAGGGCCAAGTCAAACTTACATACCTAGTCTTGCAACTAGCCTTGCTAAATATTTTGGTCACACCTTACCATTTGAAAGTAATACACACTTGGGTACTCTTGAAATGAATCCTCCACCTCCCACTTCCATTTGGACACCTACATTTGGTGCTCCTCCCATTCCTGAAGGTCCAAACCAGATACACACTATGCTTGAACTTCACTATTCTACCACTACTTCAAAATTTCAGGGAAACCCTTCTTCATCCACACCTATGAGTACCACAAGTGTACCTACCATCACATAGAGTAGTACATACCAAAAAACTCAAAGCAACACACAAGGGCATGTCAATACCATATCACAAACTCAACCCTCAACACAACTAGTTACATCTTTATCCAACCCTCCGGTGGGTTCATCCATTCCATCTATCATTACCATATCATTTCCTCTTAATCCACCACAAAGCAATCCCTTGGTTATGAGTTCTATCAATTCTGGGAGTACCTTGATTACGAATCGTTTGTTTACATCTTTTACACAAGGCAATCCTTCTAACATAGGATAATGGAATCTTTTCAATCAATTGACTCAAGGTCCTAGTGTGTCATTTCCATTGCAAAATTTAATGAAATCATCCTTTCTGATCACTCCCTTTTCTATACCAAGTAAATCAGGGCCTCAAACGCGCACTCTCAAAAAAAATCTAGGAGAAACCTTTAAAAATTTCTTACAAAGATGGAGACAAAGAGCTAGTAAAAGCAAGTGGCCTCTTCTTGATGAACAACAAGTGGGAATCATCATAGCCAACCTTGATCCGAATCTATCATTCCACTTGAAAATGAAATGCATAACATCCTATGATGAGCTTGTTCCAAGAGCCCTTAACATTGAAAGAGCCCTAATCTCACAAGGAAACACTCAAGCTTACAAAGTCAATCATCTTTCAACCAATTCAAATGAGAAACCTCATGTATGGGCTAAAAACAAAAATGTAACAAACAACGATGTAGTAGACGCTAAGGTCATACTAAGTGTTCCTAGACCCAAAAACAATCAAGTTGCTAGCATCCAATTACTTGTGCAACAAATGGTACCACCTCATAATAATTAGATCAATAACACCAACATGCAACAAAGGCCAATTGGTAACAGGAACAACTATCCTAAACACAAGTACACATAGTTATCAGAACCCATTGAGATAATCATGAAGAAATTGGTAGAGTCAAATTTGATAACACTTCCTAACTTTGAACACTACCAAGAACCTCAAGAGAATCCATCCTGGTACAACGAGCATGATCTCTGTGACTTTCATAAAATCAAAGGACATAAAACAACAAATTGCATGAAACTCAAGAATATCATCCAAGATCTCATAGAGAACGATACCATATCTATTGAGGTACCTGTTGCAAACCAAGATCTCAAGATATACAAGAACCCTATGCCTGATCATAACAAAGCTAACAACCATGGAAAATATAAGAATTACACCAATGTTCAACATACTTATTCCAATGTAGTTGCCTCCTATGATAGCGTTATCACTATTGTCACCATCAAAGGCACTAGTACAGAATGTGGAGTCACCACAAGATCTGGAAAAGTAACCATTCAAGGAGTTGTCCCAACTCAATCTAGGACATAGCCTACCTTGCCCACATCCAATCGTAGCAAGTACAATCTTGTAGATCAACTTAAACAAACTCCCACTCAGATATCAATTTTGGAACTCTTGAGATTATCTCCTGCACACAGAAAAATACTAGAAAAATCCTTGTTTGAATTCTCTGTTCCCGAGAACATTGATAATGATCAGTTTCAAGCTATGGTAGGGAATATCTCTAGCCATCTTCTCACCTTCTCTGAATAGGATTTACCTTCGCAACCATCTCATAACCGTGCTTTACACCTTGAGGTTTTCATTCATAAAAATAAGGTCAAAAGAGTCCTGGTAGATGGAGGTGCTAGTCTAAACATTTGTACCCTGTAGTGGATCAAGCATCTATGCTATTCAAAAGATACTATTGAGAAGACAAAGAGTACCACCATTAGAGCATACACTGATCAAGAATAGGTATCACAAAGAATCATTTCTCTCCCTATCCAAGTGGGACCTCTCATTACAGAAACTACACGCCAAGTACTTGATCTTGATCTTCCATATAACATACTACTTGGTAGACCATGGATCCATGCTTTGAAAGTTGTAGCCTCAACCTATCATCAATGCATGAAGTTTCTTTTTGAGGGTAGAGAGATCACTATTCATGGAGATCCTGAGCCTTTCTACTACTGCAAGAGCCTTGAGGCCAAATTTTACAAGATCCCACAAATACCCAAAAATGATGAAGGACCTACACCATCAAGCTCATTTGTTGACCCATCATCTCTAGCCTCTACCTCAGCATCACAAGTGCCAATTGTGAAAAGCATACCCGATGTCAAAGCTGTATCCAAGATGATGGTTGTGGAAGCTACAAAATATTGAAAGACACCTTTGTCTTAGGAGAGTTACCTATTTCTCCTCAAAACCATGGGAAACCAAAATCTAGCACTAAAGAACCAAAAATAATCAAGATGGTAGCTACTACCTTGACCAAATGGGGAGATTTAAATCAAGAAGACGTTCATGAACAAGATATCTCTAATCTCCTCTATCAAGATGAACAACCTGTTCTTGTTCTTCCCATGAAAGATGACAACAAAGGTCTACAACTAATGTAGAGCACGGGGTATAACAAGAATGAGAATCTAGGACAAAATGACAATGGTTTACTAGAACCCATCGTTCCCAAGAAACAAAAAATTCTTGGCTTAGGTTGTACTACTAGCAAGGTCACACTTATTGGCAAAGGTATTTCTGCTAAATGAGTTGATGCTTCCTCTTGGTCACCCACATTGGGTAATACTACCTTAGATGACTTTCCTCTTGATGTTGCTGACTTATTTGAAAACAACACCCTCTTCATGATATCCATAACATCCTTTGTCTCAAACAACCAACCAATTGAAATATGCTTGGTACACCCACAACTCATTGACATGGACCAACAAGGATCGCCGATTCTCTATTTATTAAAAAATGATGAAGAAATCTCATAATTCATGGGACTCTGAGACAACTTATCATGGGAAAATCACAAAGCAGGCTTTGACATAGAGCTTGATACAGGGGTATACTATGGGGAGATGATTGAATCCTTTAGTTGAAAAATAAATGAAAGACAATTAACTTGCAAATCCTTGAGTGAAAACCACTTAGTGGCGCTCTCTGATCCCAAAATAGTAAAAACAAAGGATGCATCCAACGGTGAAAACCTCCCTGAGGTGCCCAAGGATGAAGGATTTAGTCTCCCCCTTAGCGCAATGAATCCAGAGAAGTCAGTAGTTCTAGCAGAAAAGGATACACCAGTCAATGTGGGAACAAAGGAAGAACCTAAGATCACCTTCTATGTTGAATCCTTATTAGATGAAGAAAAAAAGAACCTTGCAACATTCCTTAAAGAGATAAAATCTAACTTTGCATGGTCATATACATATATGTGAGGCCTTGATCTAGAAGAAGTTGTGCATCACTTAGCAGTCTATCCTGAGACCAAACTAGTTAAGCAAAAATTAAGGAAGATGCACCCACAAATAACACTCTTGGTTAAAATGTAACTACAAAAGCTTCTTGACGTTGGATTCATTCGATCGATAGATTATCCTAAGTGGGTTTCAAACCCGGTACCAGTCTCAAAACTCATTGGGGGCATTAGAATATGCACTGATTTCGAGGATCTAAACAAGGCATGTCTGAAGGATGACTTCCCTCTTCTTAACATTGATCTCATTGTGGATTTAACAGTTGGGCATGAAATGTTGTCACTCATGGATGGATTTTCAGGCTATAACCAAATCATAATCGCCAAAGAAGATCAACATAAAACTGCCTTTACTTGCCCATGAGGAACCTACTACTGGAATGTGATGCCATTTGGGTTGAAGAATGCAAGAGCTACCTATTAGAGAGCAATGACCCCCATCTTTCATGACATGATCCACAAAAAAGTTGAAGATTATGTGGATGATATTTTGGAAAAATCAAAGAAGAGAAGTGAACACATACAAGTTTTAGGACCTATCTTTGACAGGCTAGAAGAATACAAGGTATGATTGAATCCAAAAAAATGTGTGTTCGAGATCACATCAAGGAAACTTCTTGGCTTCATTGTTTCACAAAGAGGGATAGAAATTGATACAACAAAGGTAAAAGCCATCCTAGACATGGAACCACCATGGACATTGAAACAAATGAGAGGATTACAAGGAATGTTACAGTCCATCAAAATTTTCATATCTCATCTATCAGATACGACTCACCCTTTTTCACATCTTCTTCATAAAGGGACAACTTACAAATGGGATGAAAAATGTGATAAAGCTTTCCAAAAGATTAAGCATTATCTACTAACACCACCTGTGCTCACGCCGCTGATACCAAACAAGCCACTGATCCTATACATCTCAGTAACACCAGCAACACTAGGAGCTCTTTTAGCACAACATGATGAAAATGGAAAGGAAAGAGCCATATACTACATCGGTAGAACCTTGGTAGGCTATGAGATGAACTATTCACCCATTGAGAAATCATGCCTAGCAGTAGTTTTCGATTCACAAAATTTTAGGCATTACATGTTGTCACATTAAATCAAGCTCATTACAAATATTGATCCATTAAAATATCTATTATCCAAAGCAACCCTCACAAGACGAATGGAAAAATGGGTAATGATCTTGACAGAGTTTGACATAGAGTATGTAGAGCACAAGACAATCAAAGGACAAGTGATTGCAGACCAGCTAGTAGAAGCACCCATCTATGATGAGAACCCTTTAACATCTGAGTTCCCTAATGAATTAGTGTTCCTTATTAATCTAACAACTCAATGGAAGATGTACTTTGATGGATCATTCACTCAACATCAATCAAGAGCAAGCATTCTTTTCATCACCCCCCAAAGTTATTGCATCCCAAAATATTATAGGATATCATTCCCATGTACCAATAACATTGTTGAGTACGAAGCATCGATCACAAGTCTCAGGATAACAGTTCAGTGGCAGATACAAGAGATGAAAGTCTATGGAGACTCACAACTGGTTATCAACCAAGTTAATGACGACTATCAAACCAAAGATGACAAGCTTACTCCATACAAAAAGATGGTGGAGAATATCAAAGATCTTTTTATAGACATAACTTTTGAGCAGATTCCTTGCATGAACAATAGAGCAGCAGACGTCATGGCAACAATTGGATCACTACTAATCCTTGAGTCTGAATTCGCGTGTGTCATTGTTGGTCCTAGATCCCCTTGGTACCATGACATATTTACTTACCTTAATAGAGGAACCCTTCCATCAGACAACACCCCGAACCTTAAAAAGACCTTTGTTAAAAAGGCATCCCGATTTGTGATCCTAGGTGATACCCTTTACCGTCAAAGCATCGAAGGGACATTACTATGATGTATTAACCAAGAGGAAGCTTTAATTGCCTTAATAAAAGTACACGATGGCATATGTGGGTCCCATTCTAGTTGTATGACGTTCGCTAAGAAACTGTTGAGGACAAGGTACTATTGGCCAACCATGGAGAAAGAAGCTCATCAATATGTGCAAAAATGCATCTAGTGTCAACAACATGGGGATTTGATTCACGCTCTAGCTCAAGAATTGCAACCAATGATTACACCATGGCCTTTTTTGTAGTGGGGACTTGACCTCATAGGAAAAATCACTCCAACCTCATCCAACGACCATAAGTTCATCATAACCGCCACTGAGTACTTTACTAAGTGGGTTGAAGCCATTCCAATGACCTACATAATGGGAAAGTAGATAGCCAAGTTTATCCCGAATTTCCTAATTTGTTGTTATGGTGTACCACAAACCCTCATCTCAGACAATGGAACCCCATTCAAAAATCAAGATGTGAAAGAGTTGTGTCAAAGATTCAATATTCAACACTAGTTCTCTACATTGTATTATCCCCAAGGCAATGGCCAATCAGAAGCAACAAACAAAACTATACTAAAAATCCTAAAGAACAGTTAACAAAGCTGGGTGTGACTGGCATCTGTAGCTAAATCCCACTCTTTGGGCTTATCGAACCAGTATCTGCACACCTACAGGAGCAACCCCTTTCTCCCTAGTTTATGAATCAAAAGCCATCTTACCTATTGAGGTTGAGCTCACATTATTGCAAGTGCCACTAAATAATCTGAAAACTGAAGAAGAGTACAAAGTGTCTCGACTAAATGAGCTGGAATTCCTAGATGAACGTCGTCTTGATGCCTTTAATCACTTGCAAGTGTATCAAAACCGATTGAAACAGAGCTATAAAAAGAGAAGCAAATGTCAGTCATTCCAGGTAGGAAATCTCATCTTAAAGAAAAATTAGAAGAACCTTCCAGATCAAGACAGTAAAGGAAAGTTTGAACCTAATTGGCTGGGTCCCTTTGTCATCATAGTAAGCTACAAATTAGGAGCATACCAACTATCAACCCCTGAAGGTGAACCCTTATAGGAGCCAATCAACAACTTGCATCTCAAAAATTTTTATGCCTAAACATGAAGGGTATAAATCATAAAAGAGAAATAAAAAAATGATCAAAATAAAAAAAAAATGAGAAAAAGGATAGAAAAAAGTAAAGAAAAAAATCGTCCTCTAGTGAAAACCACTTCAGTGGCGCTTTGGGCAAGTACCTTGGTGAAAACCTGGCAAATAGGTACCTTGCATAAATAAGGTATCTCCATCTATTATTTTTCTCTTTTGATGTATTATTCTTTGCATCGCCATTCATCCCCCATCCACATCCTTATCATGGCTTGTCACTGTAAGGTATCATGAACTCTTTAGCACTACTTGGCATATTATCAAGGTCAGTCTGTCCTGCTGATGCAATCACAGTAGGAGGGTGCTCAAAGAGAACTATCCAGACCATGCAACAAGAGTCACACAATGGAAGCAACATAGAAAAATGGAGGAAAATGCAGATCAAAACATTCTTATTATTCAAAAATCTCCATTAGAAACAATTGACAACATTCGAGCTTACAAATTTGGCTCACAGGCCTGATACAACATGCTCAAAAGACAACATTCCTATATGTTCCTTAACACGAGCGAAAAGCTTACTTAT
>VDFB02283529.1:0-26976 GCA_007258455.2 Sequoia sempervirens | reverse complement strand
AAATAAAAAGCCCATGCCTAAAATGATTTAACAAAGTGAAATGATGGCCTAAGATTGCAGTAAACCTACCTTCAAGGGTCACATACCACATGATAATCTTCGTAATATCCGCCTAGATTTTCTTGACATTCGCTCGTAGCCCCAAGACGACATCTTGATAAGCTTTTTCCGCTCATCATCTTTAAAGAATTGAGCCATAGCCTCCTCATTGCTCTTCTTATCTTTGAAGAATTTCCGACCAATGATAGGCAACCCAGTAATAGCAGCTATAAACTCCTCACTAATCTCTAATACCATTCCCTTAACCTAAAGTTTGTGATTATGCCAATATGAAACAAACTCCACCGAAGCCTTGGGATCATGGCCATGAAGCCTTTCCAGGAAAAGCGTGAAGTTACCATGCTCAAGGATCCTCCAAATTTTTTGATTCTTCCTCAAACTCGCGTAGGAATGGGGCTCAATTCTACTTCAATCACCCCCCATATTCACAATTACCAACAACAGAAACCCTCTAATAGAGACATTCGACTAAGAGCCAACAAGCAAAGAGATACCCACAAAACATGTGACTATAATGTAGGTACCAATGGTAATACAAAGCCAGCAAATAAGATCAGCCATATCCATCATTTCACATTAAAACCTTAGCACCCTCAGGAAGGAGGGAGTACTCCTCCCATGACTTATACTCATTATTTATGACAACCTCATTAGCGAAAAAATCTACTAATGAGTTGCCCTCTCGGTAGATGTGAGAAACATGAATTTCTTCACAAGATCTTAACATCATAATAGCATTCTTAATCAACTGCTCAATAGTCTAGCTAGGCTTTAGAATTTCACGTAGGCAATTGACAATGTTTAGAGAGTCTCCCTCCAATCAAAGTTTAAAGTAGCCCTCTTCCAAGGCAAATTTAATACTGATGAACGCAGCCTTGGCTTCCACACAATGATTGGTTTGATTTCCCAACGGGAGTGCCATCGCGCCCAAGAACTTGCTAATAACATTCCTCAACACCCCCCCACAACTTGCAGGCCCAAGGTTACCCTTGGTTGCCCAATCAAAATTAATCCTAACCCACCCTAAAGGTGGGGGCTTCCACTTAGTACTCAATCTAGCACTTATACTAGACTTAACAACCTCAGATGATAAAAGGGAAATCTTCCAATTAGCAATCACCAATAAGTCATACACAACCAAACAAGAGGACGGAGCACAATGAGGAGCTTCAAATCCAACAAGAACAAAGTTTTCCAGAATTGCCTAACGAATCTTTATGAAGACACTATCCAACTTGAGTTTAGAATCATGAAATTTTTTGTTATTGCGTTCTTTCCAAATACCCCAAGCAATATGTGGGGCCATGAGATCCCAAGGCCTTCGAAGAATGGGGGAGGACGAGGGGCACTTCCACTGATCCGCAAAGCTGTAGAGAGAGCCTGGGAAAACCCAATCCAAATCCCAAAGGGCAAGAAATTTACTCTAGTTGAAAGAAGAAAAATTACAACCAAGGAGTAGGTGAAAAGCACTCTCCACGTTAGATTCATAAAGCACACATCTATTAGGAATCACAAATCCCCTTTTGCAAAGATTATCCTAAGTTGGCACTTTGCTTTGCATAGGCAACCAAAAAAAGACATTCACCTTAGGGATCAACAACTTATTCCATAATTTCCCCCAGAATGGAAAGGATTTAGGCTTCTCCAGTGAATTGAAAAAAATTGAGGCCACAAAAAACTTACCATTAGCACGAGGGGCCCAAATCACACGATCAAGTCTCAGAAAAAGAGGAATCCTAACATTACACAGGAACTACTAAAGAAAAATTAACGAAAGATCCCAATCCTGAAAAGCCTTCCACGCCCCATTATGGATATAATCTGCCACCCTATCGCCAAAAAGGTGTTTACACATCGAAACGATAGGAGGGGCCCAAGGACGATTGATCAGAGGCTCAAAATCACACCAACCATCTTCCCAAAGAAAAATTCTAGAACCATCACCCAACAGCCACCTAACACCTTTAGCAATCAACTCCATGCAGGGGATAATATTTCTCCAAAAACAAGAGCCCATGAGGATATTATTTGAAACCGACATATTCCAAGGTCTCCCCATACCAGACATATATTTATTTATGACCAGAGAGGCCCAACCTACTTCCCCACTAAGAAGCCTCCAAATGTTCTTCGAAAGTAAAGCCTTGTTAAAAAATCTTATATTCCTAATGCCCAAACCACCCCACTTCTTTGGCCTACAAACCAAGTCCCAAGCCACAAGTGGAATTTTGGCTTTAGCTTCAACCCCCGACCACAAAAATCTTCTCATGATCTACTCTATTTTCTCCTCAAATTTAGCAAGAATTCTAAATAAACTTATGGCATACAAGGGGAGATTCTGAAGAGTAGATGAGATGAGTTATACTTTCCCTGCCTAGCTAAGAAGCACACCCTTCCAACCAGCTAGCTTCCTATTGAACTTGTCCAAGAGTCCAAGCTAGGAGTCCAAAGTCTTACAAATACACAAGGGAAGCCCCAAATAGGTCGAAGGTAACTCGCCCCGATTGCAGGAAAGGATCCTTGCCAACTTCAGTTGGAGAAACTCAAGGGTATTAAGGAAGAAAATATGACTCTTGGGAAGATTAATACACTGCCCAGGAGCCTTCTCATAAGCCTCAATCAACACCTTAATGAATTATTGTTACGCATGACATGAAAATTAATATTAAATTAATTTATTAATAGATAATGTGTGGATGATTATGAATAAATAAATGAATAATTAAAATAGATAATAATTTATTAAATTAATGCATAATGGTAACCAATTTTAATTAAATAATTAGAAATTTTTTAATTAAATGGTTAGGTGTCACAAGTCCTAGGTGACAAATGGCATTAAGGTGATAAGGTGTCTCAGGCGATGAATGGCATTAGAGGCCCTAGGGGATGAATGAATGAATCAGGGGATGCAAGTGAAGGTGACCTTATTTAGGTGTCTACAAGAACCCTAAGTAAAGAGATGTCAATGAGCAACAAAGCCTCAATAGCTTTGATTAGTTGGATGATTCCAACATTATAATTTTGTCTAAGAGTATAAGGCACAATTTAGCCCTTTACCCCAAATTTCCCCATAAGCTCTAGATTTGTCATGGCAATCTAGGGTAAAGGATTGAATTATGCTTCATACTATAAGGTGAGTAAAATAGACCATAATTAACATAGCTACCAAATCAATTAACATGCATGATTAAATATAATTTATATGTTTGCATTATTATCTACTTGCATTCAATTTCTCCAACACTACTTGAAATCCCTATAACATTTTACAATTTCCATATAAAAAATGAGTGTTATGATCTATAAATGTAAAACTTTAAAAAAATTGAGACAAAAAAAAACTTACTATCCTTTACTTCTTGTTGTAAAGATAAAATATTAATACAAAGACTTGTCAAGCCGAAAAACTTTATCACGCCACCTTATCTTACCTAAGAAGAAAAATGAAAACTGACAGCAAAAACAGTGAAATAGAAGACCGATCATATTATAAGGTGATACAATTACCAAATCAATTAAAATGCATGAGTAAATATAATTCATATGTTTGCATTAATTATTTACACATTTAATTTCTCTAACATCGCTTGAAATCCCCATCTAAAAATTGTGTTTGATCTACAGATTTAAAACTCAAAAAAAATGTGGAAATAGAACTTACTATCCTTTACTTCTTGTTGTAAAAATGAATATCAATGTAAAGATTTATAAAACTGAAAAAACCTTATCTCACCACCACCTCAGAAGAAAAATGGAAGCTAACACCCAAAACAATGAAATAGAAGATCAAGTATGTTATAAGGTGATAACATAATTACCAAATCAATTAAAATACATGAATAAATGTAATTTGTATTATTGTAATTGCCAAATAAATTAACATTGTTGACATATCAATTAAGTATATAATAAAAATTAACCTTGTACTCTTTATTAATACCTCCTATGATACTTGAACTCCCCATAATATTATCCACATATTGTCTATCAAACATCATAATGCACCTTTAACCTTATTTATTAATTAATTAAAACTCAGAGTTTTTTATTTTAAATTTATTAATAAAAATGATTAAATGTGCATCTTGATGTCTTAATAGACGTCAACTAATATCCAAAGCATTTGTCTTTTAACTCTATTAACCTAAAAAAGTTCAACTTGTGAAGGACCCAATCAAAGTCCACATCATTACTTCAGATATGTGGAACATCATTTAGTGCATCTGATGCAGGGTTTGATTATAATGATAGAATAAGTCATTTTCACACGTACTTCAATTAGTGAAGGTAATTAATATTTTTTTTCACAATTATAAACAATAAATCATTATTTTTATTTTCCTTACAGTATATAGTGCCATAAGAATCACCATCTACAAAATCCATATTTCAAAGAAAATTTCATACTTAAATATACAGAACAGCTGAAAGCTGTTAAACAATGAAATGTTATATATATAGTACATTTACTTAGCTCCTAGGAAAATGCTTCAAGAGGCAAATAAAACACAATAATATTCATGTGTCAAATTTTGTCCCTAAGAGCTCTAATGTCATTTCCAGGTCACTGAGAGAGAATTCAAATTTTCGCCATAGAAGCATTGAAACGACACCTTAAAAATTTGACCGTCTGTGCTAATCATTTGTCTTGCAAGATGAATAAGAATTAACACCTATTTCAAAGAATTGGGCTTGCAAGTGATCTCCTTGTTAGAATTAAGTAGAGATATCAACAGGCTTAAGAAATGAAGTCCATTTTAGAAGACCAAAGATGTAATTTCACACCAACAACTTCTAGTTTGCTGGCTTTCTCAACTCCATAAATCCTTTGTTTTGAGGATCAAATCTGCAAATTTAAAACCAGCCGTGCACTGCCAAATTACAGAACAAAAATTAAACTCTTCTGCATGAAATTGAATCTGAAAATGTCCTATAAATGAGGGTTCCCCTCATTCAACTTCTGAATAAAATTTGCAACCTATTTTGACAAGAAATTATATTTCTGCAGTATAATAAATATTGGAAAATTGGATTTATGAATAGAAGTGAATTTGATCTTACTGTAACGAAATGAGACAAAAATGACCATTTTAATGTTGCAAAAAAATGGCCTTACAAATAAATTTGATAAAGGACATACAAAATTCATAGTCAGCACAAAAGTATTCTTATATAACTGAGTCCAAAAGGTCGTATATTACAGCAGAAAATAAGAAAACTTACACGGCCCTCTGTATACTTCAACTGTAGTCAATGACTATTCTAGAATTCAGAGTTTGGTGTTTCCGAAACTGCATTATAAAACAAAGTTGTCGCATACAATCATGACAGTTTTGGAAAAGGTGAGCATAGAAACAACTCGTAAAAAAGAATCATATTTTAATCAAAGTTTTAAAATCAAGAGAAACTGCTTTGATTTGGAAATAAAGCAACGGATTCACCTTCACTCCAGCCATGGACAATAATTTCCGTGAAGCAAGATATGCCGGATCAGCATTATTATTCTTATCAATGAAATATATCACTTCTTCCACACCAGACTGCAAATAACAGAGTCAATATGAAGTTCTATCCATTAAGAAATTTATGCAAAGTATATGCAAGACCACAAGTTCCTTCTTAAATTTGAGCATCATATGCATGAAATGCAAATTTAATATAATCAGGGATCCATGATAGATAGAAGAAAATGATAAGATTAGAAGAATACTGGATCTACTTGCAAACTGGAAGAAAATTGCTGTAGATTAATCAAAACACTAAACTGTAACATGCTAGAAATTTGATTAAAATCTAAGTTACCGGGTCCCTCCTATTTACCCCCCTGTACCCGGCAAAATTTGTTGTGGGTTCTGGTTCGGTCCTGGTTCGCTGTGGGTTCGACCAGGGTTCCTCCCTGGCCCCTGGGTTCTCTGTCCAGGGAGGACCCCTAGTCGAACCCACAGCGAACCCGCATGTACCCTGTTACTTGCAAAGAGTTCAGTTTCAACTCAGGTACTAAGAACGACACAATAAGTTGATAGTGGTTCATATTACACTCACATATAGACCAAAAGTTTATCATGCATCCCAATCAGAAGAATGTAAGGCAAGTTTTAATTATATCTTTGTAATAGTGAACATGGCTCACTATATAATGTTGGTCAACTATTAGTTCTAATGTTTGTCTATATGCTAATAATGAATGGCCGTGTCTTAATTTTTTGGTTAGTTGAAGCAGTCTGTTGGTTAACTTTCCCTATTTATGGTCGTGTCTATGACATTTTCAAAGAATTCTCTTTTGCTATTATTTTTTATGTCATTGCTATTGTTGTCTCAAATATACTAGGATATTGTACAATTTTGTGGAGAGAAAGTCCAAGAGTTATATATGTTATCAGGATTTCTTTAACTAACTTGTGTATGTTTCTGCATTCATCCTCCAATTCCCTATACTAAAATTTGGTAGTAGTTTTGCTGCTCTAGATTTGGGTCAGACAAACCAAAGGCTATCGACAATAGATATTTGAAGACAAATAAAAGCAAAGATACATGGGCCAGAGTGTAAACATAAGAGAGAAGGAATGAGTTTAGCTTTTTAGTGGGATATAGCAATCTAGAAGTGCGTCAAACAAGAAGCACATTTCACCCAAGTTATACCCACAATATCATCAACAAAACCTAGACTGAAGAACAAAAACAAGCATTAGATGATGAGGAAGAGCTTAAACCACCAATGGTTTATGGTTTATGAGTCTATGACATTATATATATATATATATATATATATACATATACTCTTGTACCCGTACCCTAAGAAAAAAAATTGTTGTACTGCCATACCCGTACCTATTCCTGTATCTGAACCCGTACCCGAACTGGCAACTCAGATTAAAATATGAATAATCAGAACAATCTTATTCAAATGTGAAACAATAATTAAATCTAATACAGACAAATAGAAAGAAAACCTAAGCCGAACGCCAATCCTCATGAGCAGGCCCTTTCCCAATCAAACTAGTGCATGGAACACAAATTTACTCTTTAAACAGGTACTTTGATATTAATACAATAAATATCTTTCAAAACAAATGAATTGTTGTGCCAACTATTGCAACTTGTTTTCTTTTCTCTTTCAAGGAATGGATAAGCCTGAGATAGGAATAGAAAGAAAGTGTGAGATAAGAATGGAAAGAAAGCTTGGAGAAAGCTTCTGCTTTACTGCTGCTTTAAATCTCAACCACATCTGCTAAAAAGCTGGAAACTGCATCTCTATCAGGAGTATCAATACTATCTATAGCAAAATTCTACTTTTCAAGGATCTCTTCACCTTCTGCAATTGAACTTAGAAACTCTTTGACATCTTCAATTGCTTTATCAAATCTTGCTAATTTTGGCAGCTCTGCAACTGGAGTGATAAGCTTTTATAAATGTATCCTCTTGCTTCAACATATCTTTTTTTTTACCCTATGTGTGACCCTCTTCTGACATTCCTCTATTTCTTCTACAGCTTTTATACTGACACTTTTCTTGATTTTTTCAATGGAAGAGTATTGTACAACTCTTTTCCAGTACTTGTCATTTTGCTCATACCACACCCTTTCACATTTCAACTGAAATGGTGATATTTTTTGTCCATGGTGGTATTGAAAAAGCACTTCTCAACATCGTCTGTTTAGATAATCATGATACAACACTTGTTTGGCTCTAAATTCCATAGGAGAATACTGCATACTGAAAAACTTGAAGTTTGACTATAAACTCGACTAGGCTCAGACAAGTTCTACAGAAAAGCTAAAAATAGCTTGTTGATTTTTCTTCTTCAAATAGACAGATTTTTCAAAAATAATCTAAGATATGGGTTTTGTAGAGAATCTCGTTGCACGTAAGAGTCAGATCGCTCATTTTGAAAATTGTTGATGGTTATTGAAAAAGAACCCTAATTTTGAACAAACCGAGAGTTGGGTTTTGTGCAGAATCACGTTTGAGATGGACCCAGATGATCAGATGTTGAAAATTTTGAAGATTTGTTGGACATGCATGAAAAAAATCAGGTTTTTGAAAAATATAAAAAATTTCAAAATTGTTGAGAATCATGAACCAAGCTAACCTAGATTGCTGAAAATTGAAAAAGATGACCTCCTCCTGAAAATTGATGCCGTGGAGAAATAAAGCATGAAAAAACGAGCCCCTTTGTGTGCTAATCCAGAAAATTTGAAGAACTCTGAAAAAGCACCAGGTTTTGGCCTTCGAATCTTGAAATGAATAAAATTTTAAGTTTCCGCCTCTCTTGCTTTTGGACGCCACCTGCAAAAATTTGTGAATAATGAATTTCAAAGCCTCCATAAATAGATTTTGAGGAAGAAAAATGCCTTTATTCTCCAGCTTTAAATCCTTTGAAGCCAATCCTAATCAGATTCATCGAATGTGGATGTTTTTTGAATGATGCATGGTAAAAACTGAAAAAGTTTCTAAGGCATTGAGCCTTGGGCGCCCTTCTTGACTAGAAGCACTTTTCCCCTCTAGACTTAGCCAATTTTCTAACAATTTCAACTTTTTTTGCTTGATAAAACACATCCCTTCAATCTTCAATTCCGGCTGCCAAATGAATGTTGTGAACTAGCCAACTGCTCCGTTGTGTAGCTTGGCTGAATCTGGGAAGATTGTCCTGGAGGCAATATTTGAGAAAAACTGGTTCTAAGGCCTTAAAATCTTGGGTGCCCTTGGCTACCTAGGGCACCCATGATCACCAGAGATAACCATTTTTTGACATCCTCCAATTTGTTAATGATTTGTGATCTTCTGATGAATTCTCAATTCCAGTAGTTTGAATGGCCCGATGAACTGGCTGTCAGATGCATCAGAACTGGAGGGAAGGTCTTTTGAGATGATCAAAGTTGAATCAGGGTCAGGTTTGCACCGCCACCGGGCACCCAATGTCATGTCCTCTCGACATCTCTGGAGTACAGGATTAGCTTCATCACACCACCTCGGGAGGGTCGATAGACCGGATAGGTCACTCGAGCCGCTCAGCCACGGCGAGTTTGACGAGGCTTTCGCTGGCCTGACGACTTTTGCAGAGGCTGTTATTTCGGCGCCTCGGCAATGGTGGGACTTCATGGCTTTAGCAAGAGCGGATTTGGCGCCGCTCGAATCACTAAAGGTTCGCCGCTGCACGGATCACCATCGGATGAGTAATTTAGAGAAATATTGATATTTAATTGTATTAATTAAATATTTATTAATTGAAGATTATAATATAAAGTTATAATATTAAATTATAACTTAAGTGATTCTGCTTGAGGGGGTCACCATCATCAGAGAGGGGGCCAAATTGACAATTAAAATTATTATAAAATATTTGGATGACTATGGAAATCAAAGAATTAAAAGTTGAATATTTTAATAAAAACCCTATTATTGAGGAAATCGCACTTTTGAGAGATATAGTGCATTTGCATTGGGATTTGTGCCATTGTGTGATTATTGATTTTGAGAAATTGATCAACTTTGATCTGAGCAAGAGACTTTAGGGTTTCAAGTTCGAATTCCTTGGGGAACCAGCCATCTCCACTGGAAGCAATTCAGAGAGTGTGAAATAACACTTGATTTATTGCAGCAGAGGTTTCTTCATTCAGAGGAAATCATTGAGCTTCAGAGATTGTTTATTTTCAGAGTAGCTTTCCATTCCATTCAGAAGATAATCATTCATTCATCTAGGCGCACATATCTTTTGGAGATCTGGAGAATACAGAGAAAGGGCCGTACTCATTTATTACTTGCTGCTGTTAATTCCTGGCCGTACCAGACTGTACCAGGCCGTACTATTGAAGAAAAGGCGTCTTTTCTCTTCCAAAGCAAATCGCCTCTTGTCTTCATCATCTGGCACTTTCCATTGGGGCGCAGGCATCCAGAGGGGCACTGCGTGGCTTTTGACAGAGGAGGAAGTGAGTCATTAATGCAGCCGTACCATTATCAGACCTGTACTTTCAGCTTGCTGCCTTTTACCAGGTTTTCAAATAAAATCTTTGTTTTTTCCATTGCATGTAACTGGGTATTTTTGTAATCATTCTGGAAGAGTAATAAACTGTACTGGCATCCATATTCCATCATTTCCAGAGTTATTTAATTTTTTATTGAATTTATTTCAATTATATGCAAAATCGTACCATTTCATTTATTGCTCAAAACTCAAAAACAAGCAAAAAAACCAAAAACGTCAGAAAAGACACAGAAAATTGTCAGATCCGGAGAATAGGGGAAACTAGGGTTTCATTAAAGTTATATCGGGAAAGCTAAACTCGCCATCCTAAGGGTTTTAGCGCCTTATGCAGCCGCAATACTTTGCCTCACAGTATTACACACGCCAGTATCGGCCTTACTGATGTGACAATGATTTTGGAGCAGCAGCTGAAACATGGCTGATAGGAATGACAGGGCTGACAGAACAGATATACCTAGGACAGAGATCCCACCTAATAACAGAGATCAGGATGATGCAGAGGTTTTGCTTGCACTCAGAGATCTTCGTGCAGGTCAACGGCGGTCCGATGATGTATTACAACAGTTGGCAGTTGCACTTCAGAGACTGGGTACTCCGAGGAGACCGTCACCACATCGTGACGAGGAGAGGAGTGAAGCAGGGTCTCGCAGGGCACCTAGGACAGCCTCACGGACAGCAGACAGGCCTACCAGGCCTACATTTGTGAGACAGGAGGCCGAGGAGGTCTTGGCAGGTGAGGAGCAGGATGAGTTGTTCGCGGATACGCTTATGGCAGCGAACGAGGAGTGGGAGTTAGTACCACCAGAGGTCAGAGAACGGATCACTTTTGACCGTTTTATTACACAGAGGCGAGAGCACCACAGAGGTCGACAGGATTGGAGACCTAGATTTCAGAACAATGACCTAAAACATGCAACAAACAGGCTTAATCTGGTGATGTTCGATGGTAGTGGTAAGATGACAGCCCAAGCTTGGATTAGCAAGCTTGATACATTCCTCACTTTGCGTCCGATGGCTGAGAGAGACGCTATTAGATACGCTACACTGCACCTCGAGGGAGTGGCTTACGACTGGTGGCACCACGGTATGGTGACTTTACAGCATGACAGGATCACTACATACCAGGAGTTCGTGGATAGATTGGTTGAGAGGTTTGATAGGAAGGATCCGAAAACCTACTTCAGAGGCTTGGCACAGTTGAGGCAGAGTGGCAGTCTAGAGACTTATATCGGTGACTTTCAGAGGCTATCCGTCATGGTTCCGAACATATCAGAGAGGCGATTGGTAGTACTCTTCATGGAGGGCTTGACAGAGCCATTACGAGGTTGGATCAAGGCCTTTGATCCTCCTTCGTTACAGGAGGCGATGAAGAAAGCTCGGAGTATGGAGTTAGCAGCACCTTCCAGCAGATTTAACTCCAGAGGTTCTTCATCATTCAGGGATAACAAGGGCTTTAACAGAAATAAGGACAAATCTGATTTTAACAAAGAAAAATCAGACTTTAAAAACGATTCGAAAGGTAAATCAGCAGCTCCACCTTTGGATCGTGAGGCCCTTAATGACCTACGCAGGAAGAAGCTTTGCTTCTACTGCAAAGGACCATATGACGCCAATCACGATTGTCCTCTGAGACCTAAGGGCAAGGCAAATCGTGTGATGTGGGCGTATTATGAGGACTCCGAATCAGAAAATTCTGAACAGCAAGAGCATTCCGATGATTCAGAGTCAGAGGCTCTAGAGCCTAGAGCAGAGACAGAACCCGAGCTTCAGATACAGGAGGCCCGTTTATCTAGCATCCAGCAGGAGGGTTCTTTCCGGATTCGGGGTGTGTTAGCGTGATGCAGGGTCATTACCCTATTGGATACAGGAGCCACGATAATTTCATATGTGATGCGATCATGGAGAAACGGGACTATCATCAAGAGTTCGAGAGGTTAATTTGTCAAAGTGGTTGTATGGATACACTTTGAGATGCGACGCATGATAAAGGATCTCCTTTACGCTTGAACAATTATGAGTTCAAGGCAGATTATTACGTTGTTAATATGGGGGACATTGATTTGGTCTTGGGAATGAAGTGGTTACATTCATTGGAGGAGGTTACACTTCGTCTCAAGGACATGGAGATCCATTTTGAGGTCGACGGGAAGACTCACATACTTAAAGCAATTCGGGACAGCGACCTTAAAACAATTTCTTTTCGCCGAATGGAGCGGCTCATGCGTCATGACATGGTAGAGTGGGCTGCCGAGTGTCATTTAGCACCTATACAGGAGGGACAGCAAAAGACCGAATATCATCCGGACATTCAGAAGTTGAGAAACAAGCATGACAAGGTGTTCAGTGATATTCCGCCAGGTAGACCTCCAGACAGAGGCATAGAGCACATTATTGAGCTCGAGGAGGGCGCTAAGCCCGTGATGATAACTCCTTACAGGCATCCTAAAAGATTAAAGGATGAGATAGAGAAGACAATAAAGGAGTTACTTGCTATGGGTCACATTCGACCTAGCAAATCACCGTTCGCTTCTTCGGTTGTTTTGGTGAAGAAGAAGGATGGAACGTTACTATGTGCATTGATTACAGGGTCCTGAATAAGAGGACAATCAAGAATAGATACCCGATACCGAGGATTGATGAGCTTATTGATGAGCTCCATGGGGCATGTTACTTTACTAAGATTGATTTACGGTCGGGATATCATCAGATCAGAGTCCGAGAGCAGGACATAGAGAAGACTGCCTTCCGATGTCATTTTGGGCACTTCGAGTTCGTAGTGATGCCATTTGGGCTCACTAATGCGCCAGCCACCTTTCAGTCTACGATGAACAGGGTTTTTCACTCATTGCTGAGGAGGTTTGTGTTAGTCTTCTTCGATGATATTCTCATATACAGCAGGACATGGCAGGAGCACTTAGCTCATTTGGAGACAGTGTTGAGTATCTTGGAGAGGGAGTCCTTGTACGCCAAGGAATCCAAGTGTGACTTGGGAATCACCGAATTGCTATACCTAGGTCATATTATCAATGCAGATGGAGTGCGCATGGATCCTGAAAAGATCCGCGCCATTATTGATTGGCCCACACCGGCAAACCTGACACAGTTGAGAGGGTTTCTCGGTTTGTGTGGATTCTACCGCCGATTCGTGAATGGTTATTCACGACATGCAGCCCCGATGACAGATTTAATGAAGAAGGGGGCATTTGTTTGGACTCCTGAGGCACAGGAGTGCTTTGATAAATTCAAGGAGTTGATGACCACATGCCCAGTGTTAGCACTTCCAGATTTTACGAAGCCTTTTGAGCTTCAATGTGATGCATCAGGTGAGGGCATTGGTGCGGTGCTTATGCAGGACAAGCACCCGATTGTGTACGAGAGCCGCAAGCTCAGAGGACCCGAGAGACTATATAGCATTTATGATAAGGAGATGCTCGCGATCATGCATGCCTTAGCAAAATTCAGGCAGTATCTAGTTGGCAGTAAATTTTGCATTAAGACTGATCATAACAGTCTGAGACACTTCTTGGGGCAGCGAGATCTCAATGACAGACAGCAGAAGTGGGTCAGTAAGTTGCAGGCTTATGACTTTGATATTTCATATATCAAAGGTACACAGAACGTAGTGGCTGATGCACTTTCATGTAGACCGTACTTGAGCACTATGGTTCATATTTCTGAGGATTGGAGGCATATGATAGTGGCAGAGTATGCTAAGGATAGTTGGGCCTCCAGGATTGTTGAGGGATCAGCAGTTGATACCAAGTATACGCTTGTAAATGACTTGATCATTTACAAGAACAGGATATTTTTGATCCCAGGTTCTGAGGTGAAGAACATCGTTATGCGGGCCTTTCATGACATGCCTACAGCAGGACATCCCGGATACTTCAAGACCTACAGGCAGATACGGGAGAGGTTCACTTGGAAAGGGCTCAAGGGAGATGTTCTTCAATATGTGCGTGAGTGCCCTGTTTGTCAGCAGAACAAGCAGGAGAACACGTACCCGGCAGGTTTATTGCAGCCACTTCCGATTCCTGACAGGAAGTGGGAATGCCTGTCGATGGATTTCATTACAGGCTTGCCTAAAGCCCAAGGGCGAGATTGCATATATGTAGTTGTGGATCGGCTTACGAAGCATGCCCACTTCTTTCCGATCACCACGACTTACACAGCTACACAGGTAGCAGAGGTATTCTTCGCTGCAGGTATTCGTGACTTCATGGGTTGCCTCGAGCATTGTGAGCGCATGAGATAGTCGGTTCCTCCTCGAAAATCCTCGCAGAGGTATTCGTGCTTGCGGGGACCGGTAGCTCACTCCCAGCACTAAGCGTACCACCAAGTAATCGATGGGCGTATCGATTGGTGAACAAAGTGGGTGGAAGGTTACCCCAAACTATATAAAGGTAAGGAAAGGTATAGCGCACAAATGGATACATTTGTGTGAGTATTGCTATAACTCGACATTCCATATGACCATTCGATGTCACCCCTTCATGGCGTTGTACGGGTATGAGGCGCCGAGTTTCCTTGATTTGCTACCGAGCGACAGTAGAGTGCCGAGTGCAGGAGGTTGGTTGCAGGAGAGTCAGGATACTATGAGGGCTCTCAAGGAAAATATAGCCAAGGCACAAAATCAGCAGAAACAGTATGCGGATCAAAAGAGGACGGAGAGGCATTTCGAGGTTGGTGACATGGTTTACCTCATGCTGCAGCCCTACCGTCAGTCCACTCTTAGGAAGAGTGGGTCAGAGAAGCTCAAGCCATGTTATTACGGTCCTTTCAGGATCCTGAGGAGAGTTGGCGAGGGTGGCATACCAGCTGAGCTTCCGGTGGTACACAACGCTTTTCATGTATCATCAAGAAGGCATTAGTCATCGTGGTGGTAAATTGGGTCAGCCTTCTACCCCCTTAGATGAGGGTCGATTTTAGTACCGAAGTCCATCCCGGAGTATAGGGAGCCGAAGGCCAAGAGGACTATCGTGAATATCCGTGAAATGGAGATTTGTCCGCTGAGGATGCTACATGGAGATGGTTCTGAAGATCCGGTGATTGAGAGAGATTGCTTGAGGACAAGTACTCAGAGGGGCGACCAACACATGTCCCTTCTCAAAGGACATCTCAAGCAATGTGGATTGGCCTATCATACGACCCTCGTAGGCTAATGGACTGGATAGAGGGTCATTTTGGAGCTTGGCTTAGCTTCAGTTGGCGGAGTTTGATCAGTTGGCTTTCGTTTGGGCTCGATCGGAGACTTCTTGCAGAAGTTGCTATTTTTAGCAGTTCCTGGCAGGCAGCGTGGGACCCCTGCTATTTTTAGCAGTATGGCTTTGGCAGCGTTCAGAGTCACTTCAGTGTTCGTCAGCTTCAGACGGATCAGTCATCGGATGAGTAACGAGAGAAATATTAATATTTAATTGTATAAATTAAATATTAATTAATTGAAGATTATAATATAAAGTTATAATATTAAATTATAACTTAAGTGATTCTGCTTGAGGGGGTCGCCATCATCAGAGAGGGGGCCAAATTGACATTTAAAATTATATTAAAATATTTGGCTGGGACTATTGAAATATTAAAAAGAATTAAAAGTGCGAATTTTAATGAAACCCTATTATTGAGGAAATCGCACTTTTGAGGTTATTAAGCTGTTGCATTGGGAATTGAGCCATTGTGATGATTATTGATTTTGAGATTGATCAACTTTGATCTGAGCAAGAGACTTTAGGGTTTCAAGTTCGAATTCCTTGGGGAACGAGCCATCTCCATCGGAAGCAATTCAGAGGGTGTGAAATAACACTTGATTTATTGCCAGCAGAGGTTTCTTCATTCAGGAGGAATCACAGAGCTTCAGAGGTTATGTATTTGCAAGAGCTTTAGCATATTTATCCATTCAGAAGGCATTCATTTATTAAGGCGTCCATATTCAGGAGATCTGGAGAGTTGTGAAAGAGCCGTACAAAGTCATTTATTGCATGCTGCAGCCGTACCATTCAGTGCAGCAGGCCGTACTTCTGTCTTGGGCCGTACTTCACAAATCAAAGGAAACACCTTCCCTTTTGATTCCCAGCTTGCATCATTGGGGGGCGCTGGGGTTCCAGAAGACACTGGAGATTACCAGACAGGAGGAGAAAGGAGAACTCATTGCAGCCGTACCATATTCATCAGATCATTTATTGCTGTTTCAAAAATCAGGTTTTCAAATAATCGTTGCCTTTTACTTTGCATGTTATCAGAACTTCATTGTAATCATCTCAGACATATAATAGATTATCTAGCAACATTGTTATCAGTAGATTTCTCAGTTTACGGAGTTGAAATATTTTATTTGAATTTATTATTATTTTTCAAGCAAAATCGCATCCTTTCATTTCATGCAAAAAAACCCAAAAATTACAAAAAACCAAAAACGTCAGAAAAAACAAACAAAACTGTCAGATTTGAGAAAGGTGGAAACTAGGGTTTCTACAACCCACCAGAGTAAAACAAACTTTTTGGTGATTTTGACATGACCAATGTGATCATGAAGTTGAATTAACCTATCAAAATCATTTTCAACTAATTCTGGAAAGGTCCTATTTTTAGGGATTTTCCTAGAAACAGGGGTACAAAACCCTATTTTCAAATTTTCAAAAATTTACAAGTACCTTCCTTGATGTAAATGCACAAAAAGCCTATGTTTTGTTTGACCTAAAACGGATTTTTGACAACAATTTTACATAATTTAGATCATTTTGATCAAAATGCCTTATTGAAGCAAAAATTTATTTTGGGTACAACAAAGTGTATGCCTTGTTCCTGATGAGGAGATGATCTATCTAGGCTCTAACTCTAATTTGGCAAAATTCTAAGGGGAATGCCCTCTACTCTTTTACAACACATTGAGGAAATCATGGAGCTTATATATTGTTAGCATTTTATTTTACATCTTTCAGAGCAACATATAACAAAATAGTGTACATATAAACCTCACTTCAGACTGGAAAGGAAAGCTGCCTATAACAAAAAAGAAAACAAAACCTTAAAACCTAAGGACACAACCTTTAGCTTTTTCAATATGTACAATTTAACTCTTGGGATTAAACATACATTGTAAAAGAAATTAAGTAGCTGCCTAACTATTGGAGGGTGACATAACTTTTTGTGGGTGTTGTCCTATCTGATTTCTCATCCTTGGGCGCCCCCTTGGGCCAAAGAGCATATTTTTTGATGAGGAATTGGATTTTAGAGGCAAGTCATCCCTTTCAGCAAGCCGCACAATTTGGGTCTGAGTTTCCTTGGTTTGTGACAGTGGTTTGCTCATATTTATCCGCATTTGGAGTCTCCATAGGTGGTGTTTGACCTTCTTGTTGCCTTGCAAACAATTGGGAAGCCTTGCCATGGTGTTTGAATGACTTTCTAGGAGGGTGTGCCATTTGCAAGCTTGTTGTTGGAGCGATTCCAGACCTGCTGTTGCATATCAGACCTGTTGCAGCAGCATTTCAGTCCTGATACAGTCCTTTGGGGGTCATCTCATGAGTTATAATTGATAATATATTGTTGTGGATACCTTGTTTCATGTTGGGAACTCATGTGGGGGTTGTTTATTTCATAAGTTATCTTATTGGTAGCCTTTCAGCAGAAATGTAATGGTTATTATCATTTGTATTGAGCTTTTATTGTAACACTGACTTGGTAGTACCATTCAATGATTTAGCTCTCATTTGGTTTTGCTACTTACCCCACTAAATAAGTGGCTTCATTGCTAACCCCACCGAATAAGTGGCACTTCTATTCCCACTGAATAAGTGGATTAACTCCTCGTTGCTTTCCTGCTGAATAAGCGGATGTTTCCTTTCATGTTTTCGAGATTTCATACTCACCCCATTGAACAAGTGGTTTACTTCAATGGTATTTCATTGTAAACCTTGCCACCGTATGCTCTCACCTTGCCCACATTGGGATTTGAGTGATCAGAAAGTGGAAGGTAATTGCTTTCAGTTGAAAGCTGCTTATCACTCACCCCACTGAACAAGTGGTTGTTTTTTGTTATTGCAGTGTATTATCACTCACCCCACTGAACAAGTTGTTGCTTTCGATTATTGCAATGTACACCTTGCCACCATATGCTCTCACCTTGTCCACATTGGGATCTGGGTGATCAGAAAGTGGAAGGTAGCTTAATTCAGTTATTTATCATTGTTATTTTGACTAATGCTAACAACTGCAAAATTTGAAAAAATTGGGGTGGATATTACATGTGAGTACAACACAAGGATTAGATTAGTTTAAGTAAAGGATACACATAAGATTAAGAAAATAAAATAATGGAAACTGCATATAAAACTGTAATGACTACAATTCACTGAAATTAGCAATACAAAGCCTGTAATTTTCAAGGAAAGGAATTTGATTCACCTAAACAACAGATACACAAGATCATAAAAAAACTTGAGCAATAACTTTAGCAACAAAAAATAGGCATACCAAATTTCACTGCTTCCAATCTAAGTGCAAATGGCACTTATTTATAAGTCTTTACAAAGTTTTGCATGAGAAATAACTTTAAAAAGCTAACTAAAACAGCTATGCTATGAATAGTTGGCTTGTGCACAAAGCAAGCTTATTATATAAATTTTTCCACAGTTTATAAAGCCTAAATTAGGAAATCTTCAAATAGATTTCTGATAACAATAACTATCAACTAAAATGGCAATCTAGATCCTTTTTATTCTTGCACTTCACTATTATCACTGACTGTGCTTTCTAAGATGGCCTACTAGTCAGAATGATAAGAGCAGCAGTTTACTAATCAGATGAAATATTTAGTAATATAGTCATATTCTTTGGCTCCTCGTGATAAAAGTTATGTAATATGACAAACCTGTAAGAAAAGCCTACAATGTAATGTAAAGAATACACCCAAACAATTGCAAATTTGAAAACTTACAATAACATGCAGGATCAAGTATAACAGGCTCGTTGTTCTTATCAGAAGAAATATTCCCACTCCAAAGATCTCCATGAAGCAAACAAGGTTTTATCTCAATATCCTTGAATAGTGCAGATAGATTCTTTAATAACCTTTGTCCTGTCAAAGTAAGATGTACACCAGGTCATCACAATAGCTTGTTTCTATTCACAAACATGCATATATTGAACAACTAACACTACTTATACTTACCTTGAATAAAGCAAATATGACCAGTTTGGTATACAATATTACTGTACATTTATTTTCAGAAAAAACTGAGAAAAAGAAATAGAAACCAGGAGAAGAATGTGTGCATAATTTTATAATGATAGTTTATTATTCAAACTGCTCTATTTCAACCATTATCAATCAGAACTATCACAAAATAATATTTAGCGCCCTGCATGTGCTGCAACATGCCACATTCACGATTTAAGACATAAATCAAAACATACGAGACCTATTTAGGAACAAATTATAATTGTCACGTCTCAATTCTAATGCAGGTTACTTTTGGCTTTGTGTGGATTTATTACATGTTTTGATGTGCTTGGTAGAACAATAATTAATATGATGATGTTTTGGCATGGAAATGAAGTGTTTATTCAAATTATGAAAAGTTGAAAAGTATTGAATGCGTTTTATTTTGAAAATGAAGCAAAATAGAGTAGAAGTATTTTAATTAATGTAATGCAAAGTTTTATTTATATTTTAATATGATACTAATTCAATTATTGTTGTGTGCCTGAGTGTACTTGAGTTGCAGGAAGTCGAAGACCAAGGGTGTGATTAAGAAGAGGTGATTAGCTTCTTAACATGACAAAGTAGGAAGACCTCTCGATTACACACACACACTTAGTTTCATATAGACTGCATTTAGAAATGTCTAATATATGTGTTTGTTTTAAATTATTTGCAAATTAAATAATAAATAGTAAATTAAATAGAATAAAGCATGGTAAAATAAAGGATTAAGCGTTAGTTATGGATTCTTGATTTAAATAATGATGCATGCTACTCTTCTTTTGTTTTGTGTTAAACTTGGAGTTTATTAGTTAAACATTAAGTTATAAGATATTTATTTAATTTTCATTGTTGAGTAAATATTTTCGAAATAGGATTTTACATGCAAGTAAATTGAAGATTATTATTAATTTTAAAATAGATTTCAAGATTAGGTTAGGAAATTGTGAATGGAAAAACAATTTTAAATAGGGAAGTGAGTTCCCGAGAACTCTGCAATTTTTGCTCAAATGGCTGCCAAGCAAATGCTGAATCTTTTAGAATAGTATGCTGAGAATTAAGCTGGGGTAAATAGTGGAAAGATAGAGAGCTGGAAAGAAATTGGAGAGAAGGAAAAAGAAGAGGCCGTCTCTGAGGAACCAAATTGAAAAGAGGCAAAAGAAGAAGCTGGCTGAAGAGCATCCCCAATCCCAGCTGGAAGCGTAATTTCCAGGTTTTCTTTTCTTTCTCCACAATTCTTGTTGAAAAATGTGAATTCTTCTGAAGCAATTGAATGCAAAATGATTGAACTGTATGAAAAAGCTGTGAAAATCTGAGAAAATATGTCTCTTTCCTGTGAGTGCATTGAAAGTATTTGCACAATTTTACTCCTTTTAAGAATTGGGGATTTATCTTTTTATTCTTTATTTACTGGGGTTCTTGAATTTGTTTCTCAATCTTTGAACTGTGATTCTGTAAATAAGTGTACATATATATATATATACACAATAGATACTGTCAAAGCTTGTATCTGTCTGTATATATACTGTTAAATGCGTGTATCCATCTCGTTTTATTTTCGCAGAGACTGTTTGAATCATAAACTAGCATTGATAAACTTTTGATATTAAATTTTATTCGTGTGGGGATTACACCCCAGCCCACCATAGAGGAGGGCGGCGCTGTGAGAGGGCAGCACCCTCCACAAGCTAAGGCCTGTGGAGGAGGCGCTGCCTCCTCACAGCCAGTGCCTTCCCCTATGGGGAGGCGTTGGCCTCTAACCTCCTACAAACTGCGAATCTGGCAGTTCTTTTTAGCTTTTCATAAACTTCAAACCAATAAATCTTTAATTTGTGCGCAGCAATATAGGATGGTATATAAAATTTTAAATACATATATATATATACAGCAATATATATATATACAAACTTACAAACAAATTCAGATATAGCTATACTTTGTTTATTTTACACAGAAAATATATAAGGTTGCATAAATATATTTATATATAAATACATATACAAAGATATATACACACTGGCATATATGAATAAACATATGGGTTTAAATATAATACCTAGCACACATATCATTGCTGTCTACAGAAATCACAACTTCCTGTCATTGTTTATAAACAGCAAAACACAGTAATGTATTCAAGCTCAATAGGAATATTCAGATTTAAGACTGTCATGACTCTGTATTCATATAAATGAATATTATAACTATATATATATATATATATATATATCCATTTGCAGCAATTAAATATACAAATCTGAATAGAGAGTTTTAATATCCACAAGTTAGAAACTAGAAATGAATCAGATTTAAATTCATACAAGTAACTGTGGACACAAGCAAATTTATGTTTTGGTGCAAATCTGGAATTTTATCTTGTATTTCTTTCCTTAAACTGTTATTACTCTGAATATCAATACAATGTGTGAGTCACTGTTTTTCCTTTTACTTAGCGGAATACTCTTATGACTATGGTTACAGCTGAATATGAAAACTTTTTAGCAAATGTAGGATATTTATAAGACAATCAAAATTAGTGAGCTCTATGAAAAGAGTAATTTTCTTTTGGCTGAAAACTAGCATAATTATTTGTTGAGATCAAAATTTAAATTAGAAATAGAATTGGAGCTGATTTCATTTTGCATTGAAACCCACTTGAAATTGTACAAGGAAACCCCATCTATTGATTGCATGCATATAGCTATTTTGGCAATTCTTTGTGGAAACATTGGAAAATGGTGAAACTTCGTTGAAATTTGAAATGTGTAAAATCGAATGTGAAATTAGATGGAAAAATGCATTATTTACTGTATTTTGAGAAACTTTCGGGACAGGATGCCAAAGGTGGACCCACAGAGACGATAGTTTTACCTTTTCTAAAACTATATTTTATTTTATTTATGCTTGGCCAAGCATTTGCACCATTGAAATAGATGGAATTAAAAGCCTAGAACTAAATGAATATAGGTCTCTGCCACCTCCTGTTTGAAAGAATTATGTAATTCTCATGTTAGGAATGCATATAGCCATCAGGCTTGCATCGAGAGTTCCCTCCTGCGTTGTTGTTTCAGGTTGCTAGGCTCCTCATGCAAGGCCGGGGATTTCTTTGAGATAGGAAGAAACCCAGGGAACTGTTGCACTTTGTGGTTGGGCGGAAAAGGCACCTTAATCACACTCTTGGCCCAACTTGCAAGAAGACCAATGGCATCACGGCGGTTGAGGTTCCGAGATTTAAATGTTATCAATGTATTCATGTATTATTTGGAATGGCTTGTAAAGCCCAATTGTAAATCTAATTTTATTTGTAATTTTGTATTGTAACATCAAAATAGATGTATTGAAAAGAAAGATTAGATGTAACATTGAAATAGATGTTCTGAATGAGAGTTAGTCATGTAATTGAAAACTTGAGTGAATTTATGGAAACTCAATGACATGCAAATGTCAATCATATATGTATCATTGCAATGATCCTATTGTTAATTAAATTTATTACTTTTGCATACATGGAATGAAAATTTATTCAAAATTTATCTTTTTAGTAATCATGGAAAGATCATGACATATGCATCATTTGTTTTACTATACTTGGAATGTATTAAGTTTGGTAAAGTGTATGGCTAAATGAACATCAATTTTCGAGCGTTACAATAATGGAATATGAAATTATTAGCATAGATATTGCACCCAGTCTTTGATCTAAATTTGTAACAACCACCCCTGATTTTTTGATTTTTTTGCTGAGTGTCATGTGAATTGCAGGTTTGTTTTGCATTCAAGTGTTTTCAGCATAACATAACATTCATTCGAAACATAGCAAAGAAGGAAATTGACCATGAAATAGCATTATATTCACATTGAATCATTACATCATATATTGGCGATGATAACCAATGAAATTAGACTTATTAAAATAAATTGCAGACCTGGTAACAGTGGTTTCAGACCTCATAACAGTCATACATAGGCAGCAAATTGCATGCAACTCCTTAGGGTAGTCACCAAATGCATCAACTATCAACTCCTAACATTCTCCTTCACATTGGCCAATGATTTCATGAGAAAAGACACCCTTATTGCGCTGTTGCAGACCGTGGATGTTGCTGTCTTGAAATCAAAGTCTGAAATTGCAAAACCCTGAAATGGTACGGCTCCCTAGGAGGGGCGACCAGCTCCCTAAATTCAAAACTTCACCAAAATATGCAAGCAACCACTCCAAATGAGGCGCCCAGCAATGAGGACTCCATTGGAACAATGCCTAGAACAATATTTAAATCACCAACGGAGCTATGAGCAGATTTACACTTCCAACCACTGTAAAAAGTGAATTTTCATAATTCTGAAAATGCATATCAGACCTCTAAAAATGAGTTAAAACCCCTCCCAATGCACACCAAAATGAAGCAATGCATCAAACACACCAAAACCTCCAATCCCGCATCAAAATACAGAGAAAATTTTCATTCTAAACCTCCAAAATGATGAAAATCAAAAACTTTGTAAGTGCAACGGTGATCCCTAAAGTAGAATCACAACTTTCGGCTAGGGTGGATCTCTCACCACTGAAATCAACACCCAAAGATGAAGGTTTTCATCCTCAACTCGTAGAAATAGAAATCTAGAAGCATTCCAGCAGCATCCTGTTATGTTGCCAAAGTAGAGATGTCCTGTTGTGACCTTTTCACACATCGCCCCATTCAAAATGGGGACCCCTAATTTTTGCTCCATTTTGGTCTTTTGGCTTTGGTTTTTGTCTCTCTCTCTCTCTGTCTCTTTTTTGGTGTCTGCCTTTCGAGGGATGTCTCCGCCATTGAGTTTAAACGTAAAATTTGGTCAAGTCTGAAAATTAGGGTTTGTACTTTCCTGGTCAATCTGGGGTCAAATGAGGTGAATAAATTGAAAACGGAGATTGACATTGATGTCGGTATGCTTCCAGCAGGCTTCCACTGAAATTTTCAAATTCGGCTAATTTACTATTTTAGTAAGTGTGTAATTCCTGGTGCATTCCGCCAAGATTCTTGAAGTTTTAACAAATACTAATCAAGATTCGTGAAC
This sequence comes from Sequoia sempervirens, assembly GCA_007258455.2. NCBI lineage: Eukaryota > Viridiplantae > Streptophyta > Pinopsida > Cupressales > Cupressaceae > Sequoia > Sequoia sempervirens. The sequence goes on along the minus strand of VDFB02283529.1, from coordinate 2,680 downwards.
ACACTGCTTCGACACCGCAAAATTTGAGTCAAATGTACAACTTACTATTTTAGTGCAATTGAATTCTGGCGATTTCTGTGGCTTAGGATGCGTAGTTTTCTGCATGTCCAGGATTCCTCCCTTGGCTTTCCGACCTAGTCGTGATAAATATGCAAAGTGAGATAATAACTTTCAGAGTTCAGCCTTCAGAGGTTATTTTTAGGGTTTGTATGTCAGGGTTTTCTTTGCATGTCTACATATTCCTTATGGGTTTTTCGAGAGCTTCGCAGTGATGTGACATGCAAACGGAGATGGTCACTCATTTAGGAACTTACTATTTTTAGCAGGTGCATCCCGGCAGCCGCCTCCCAGCACTTCAGAATCACGAACTGATCGCAATGCAACAGAAACGAGAACAAACAAAGAACATTTGATATGCATGCAAGATGGATTAGGGTTTCCAGCTTCGGGGCCCGAAAAGAGGGGTAAAAAGTTAGAATTTTTGAAAACCGGTGTAAACCACCGCGATCAGCATCCTTCAAGCTATCTGCTGGTAAAATTTGAAGATTAAACGGAGCACTTACTATTTATAGTAAGTCATTTCAGAAATAGGCTAAAAATAGAAAGTCAGCAACAGGCGCCAATGTCGACAGGCAAGTCACGTGGTGAGGAGCACCTCTTTCGAATTTCAAATCAAACGGAGTTGTGGAGGTATCAGAAGCAGGGAGTTACTATAAATAGCAAACCACCTTCAGAAATGGGCTAAAAATAGCAGGCCAACCCGAAATAGCAGTGTCAACAGGTTGATGAAGTCGTAAGGATCCAGTGTTCAAAATCTCAAGACAATCTGAGCTTCTAAAGTGTGAGAATTAAAAGGCTTACTGTGATGTCCCCTCGCTAGACAGTTCTCGGGAACAGTGTGTTAGCCCTTTATTGGACCCTTGTGGGCTAGCCAGATTGGTTAGAGGGTCAGTGATACTTTTTGGAGAGTTTGATCGTTTTAGTTTTCAAAGCTCAGTGACTGGTTCACAGCAGGCGTTGGCATTTCAGGAGTCCACAGCTTCTGACGGCACGGGAATATTTTGAGTTTTGAGCGAGTTATGGAATTTTAAGTGATTAAGTTAATTATTTAACTTAATGCCTTTTTTATTAAAGTCACATCGACTTTAATATATTTTATATCACTTAAAATGTTCAAAAGGAGATTTAATATTTTAATGACTTAAAATATTAAAAAGGTGCGCTCAAGTATTAAGTGGAAACTATTGAAAAAGACTTAATACAATATTAAAAGATTTTTATGATTGAAAAAGGCGTATTTTTCTTGAAATGCGTGCCATTTGGGTATAAAGCATTTCTCTGGCAATAGAAAATCATCTTTTGACAATTTCACTTTGCCTTGTGCTATTTTCTCCTGTGCATTCTCCTGTGACCAGGGTTTGAACATTTTGTCCATTGAGGAACGATAACTCTTCAGTGTTGAGTGCTTTTGAGGCTGTGAAAGATCAGCTGAATCAGTACAGTTGAGAGCTTCACACAGAGGTTCTACAGATACAGACAGAGGTTTTATATATTCAGATTTCTTATTGTTTGCAAATAAATGAGGGTTTCTTCATCATGAGGCGTCCTCTCCAGCAATTCTTCAGTTGTCATCATTATTTCTTCAGCAGTTGACTTGGCCGTACATTTGCCTTGGGTTTTGTGCTTCTCTGGAAAAGGCATGTGAAGGAAATAACTAAAACGCCTTCCTTTTTGCTCTTCTTTGTGCTTCTACTTTGGCGTCTACTACTATTAGGCCATTGTATCTCATTTCTGAGAGGGAGAAACCAGATCTGGAGCTTGGGCGAGCTTATTTGCTTGATTTCTTCATTTCCAACTGTCAAACTGGCAAATTCTTTAATTAAATAATTTGGAGCTATCCTGGTATGTGTATCATTTGCATTCTATTTGTCTCAACAAAATAATGCAATCTACACTCTCTTTCTGAAGCAAATTGTGTTAATTTTCATTTTATGAGCAATTATGATGTGCGCCCCTTCTCTTCTGTCTATCAAACATTCTCTAAAAAATTAAATAACACATAAAGACTTAAGAAAAATAAGGGTTTGAGTTGAGAGCCAGCAGGGCTCATCACACTTACTATTTATAGCAGGGCATGGATAGGCTGGCAGAAGAAGGTAAAAATGTCTAAGTCTGAGTTTTATCCTGCAGACACCTCCAAATGCACCATGCTTGCCTTCAAGGTGATTGAAAATATTCTATGAAATGAGTTCATCCTCCTGCCACCTCCAAATGCGCCCAAGTTGGTGGAGTAGAAGCATAAAAAATTCTAAGTATAAGACTTCATCCTGCACCACTAGCAAAATGCGCCCACTCTAAGAGTTTGATGAGAAAAATATTCTAAGGCAAAGATATCCTCCACCACCCTCCATTTGCGCTCATCCTTCATCAAGGAGGAAATGCGCCCAAAGATAGCCAGTCAAAGACTCAACAAACTTCATCCTTCATCAAGTAGCAAATGCGCCCAAGCTCAACAAGGAGGAGTTAACAAGAAAGTCAAAGGGTCACATGCTAGGCGTTGGAAATTTAAAATCCCTCTCACCCTCTTATATGCGCCCATCCTCCTCCTAGGCTCAAATGCGCCCAAAAGAGGCCATGTGAAGACAAAATAAGGAAGTCAAAAGGTCAATTGTTGGAGGCG
>VDFB02283528.1:0-26991 GCA_007258455.2 Sequoia sempervirens | reverse complement strand
AAGGTTTCAAAGTCATGGTAGCTGATGGTTTTACTCTCACATGCACCAGGAGAATACTTCAAGTGAGTCTTCAGTTGGGTAATTATGAAGTCAAAGATGATTTCTTTGTGGTAAGCATTGGTGATAGGGATGAAGTCCTTGATATCCAATGGCTGTGATCTTTGGGAGAGATCACCTTGAGCTTGCAAACTATGGAGTTGAAGTTCCAATTAGATGGAAAGAAAGTGGTTTTGAGATGGATGTCCAATGGAGGTCCACGTGCTGCCAACTACAAGAGGATGGAGAAGTTGATTCGCCATGATCAAGTTGAGTGGACAGCAAAGTGTGTTATCATGCTTACCATTCCCTAAGAAGAAAAGATAAATTATCATCTAGTGTGCGAGCTTTGCTAAGTGAAGCAAGGTGTTCAATGGCATACTACCTAGAAGGCCTCCTGAAAGAGGCATTGAGCATGTCATAGAGTTAGGGGAGGGAGTCAAACTTGTCATCACGACACCTTATCGACATCCCAAGAGACACAAGGATGAGATTGAGAAAACTATCAAGGAGCTTTTGGAGATGGGACAGATCCGTCCAAGCAAGAGCCCTTTTGCATCTTTAGTTGTGTTGGTAAAGAAGGATGGGACTATGCATATGTGCATAGATTATAAAGATCTTTATAAGAAGACCATTAAAAATCGGTATCCCATTTTGAGAATTGATGAGCTCATTGATGAGCTACATGGAGTTGTCTACTTCTCAAAAAGAGATTGGAGACAGGGTTACCTTTAGTTAAGAGTTTGTGAGGAGGTTATTGAGAATTTTTTTTAGATGCCATTTTGGGCATTATGAGTTTTTGGTTATGCCTTTTGGATAAACAAATGCTCTTGCAACTTTTCAGTCTTGTATGAATCAAGTATTCAATAAGTAGCTCAAAAAGTTTGTCTTAATATTTTTTGATGATATTTTGATTTTCAGTAGAACTTGGGACGAGCACATCAAGCATTTGGATGAAGTTTTGGGTATCCTTAAGGTTGAATCTTTATTTGCTAAGGAATCCAAGTGCGAGTTTGTAATGACAAAACTCTTATACCTTGGTCATGTGATCAACTCAAAAGAGGTAAGTGTTGACCACAAGAAGAACAAGGCAATTTTAGGTTGGTCTTCACCAACAAATCTCTCTTAGTTGAAGGGTTTCTTTGGCCTTTGTGGCTTCTATAGAAGATTTGTGAAAGGATTTTCATAGTTGGCTGCCCCACTTACTAATTTGACCAAAAAGGGGGCATTGTATGGTCTAATGCAACACAAAAATATTTTGATCAGTTCAAGCAAATCATGAGCACGTCTTGTTTTGGCCATACACAATTTTTCCAAGCCCTTTGAGCTTGGGTGTGATGCATTTGGTGAAGAAATAGGTGTTGTCCTAATGCCAAAGTAAGCATCCTAATTCTTTTGAAAGTAGAAAGTTGAGAGGAGGAGAAAGGAGTTACTCAATTTATGATAAAGAGATGCTTGCCATAATACATGCCTCTGCAAAGTTTAGGCAATATTTGGTTGATGGTGAGTTCATTGTTAAAATTGATCATAATAGCCTCAAGTACTTCCTTAATCAGAAAGATCTTAATGATAGGCAACAAAAATGGGTTAGGAACCTACAAACTTACGATTTTGACATTGAATATGTCAAAGGGAAGAACATTGTGGCTGATGCATTATCAAGAAAGCCACATTTGAGTTCTGTGATGGAGATTACAATTGATTGGAAGGAGCAAATTCTTGTAGAATATGGCACAAACCCTTTTGCCACTAATCTTTTGGAGGGTACCTTGCAAGATGAAAGGTACAATGTGGTGAATGAATTGATTGTCTACAAGGAAAGAATCTTCCTAGTACCTAAATTGGAGCTCAAAGTGAAGATTTTGAGGACTTTCTATGATGTTCCCTTGGCTGGCCACCAAGGATTTTTCAAAACTTATAGGCAAATCTGAGAAAGATTTTCATGGAAAGGGCTTAAGGATGTTAAAGAACGCCAAGTGTGTCAACAAAGCAAGAATGAGAACACTTTTTTTGCTGGTTTGTTGCAGCCCTTGTCCATTCCCGATAAAAAATGGGAAAGTATTTCAATGGATTTCATCATTGGTTTATGAAAGTGCAAGAGAAGGATTGTATTTATGTTATTGTTGACAGATTGACCAAATTTGCACACTTATTTACTATTTCTACAATGTTTACAGCAGCCCAGGTGGCTGATTTGTTCTTCAAAAAAGTGTTCAAGTTGCATGGTATGCCAAAGAACATTGTGAGTGATAGGGACAAGAAGTTACTAAGCCTGGACTGAACTCACTCCTAGAACTAGTTATCACCCACAAACTGATAGGAAAACAAAGATAATAAGTGGGTAGAAGATTATCTCAAAAATTATGTTTTAAGGCAACAAAAAACCTGGGTAAGATGGCTTCATTTGGGTGAGTACTGCTATAATTCTATGTATCACATGTCTATTAAGATCCCTATTTATGGTATTGTATGGATATGAAGCTCCTAGCTTCGTTGATCTCTTGTTTGGTGATAGTAGAGTTCCCCAAGGTAAGGATTTGTTGCAGCAAAGTCAAGACATCATGAAATCGTTAAAAGACAACTTCAAACATGCTCAAAATCAGCAGAAGTTGAATGCAAATTTGTTCTTCAGGGAAGTGTTTAAGGTGCATGGTATGCTAAAAAACATTGTGAGTGGTAGGGACAACAAGTTCTAAATTCTGTTTTGGCAAGAATTATTTAGATTGAGTGGGACTGAACTCACTCCTAACACCGGTTATCACTTTCACACTGATGGATAAACATAGATTGTTAATAAGTGGGTGGAAGGTTATCCTAGAAATTATGTTTCAAGGTAGAGAAAAACTTGGATAAGATGGTTTCATTTGAGTGAGTACTATTATAATTCTACTTATCACATGTCTATTAAGATGTCTCCATTTATGGCATTGTATGGATATGAATCTCCTACTTTCGTTGATCTCTTGTTTGGTGATAGTAGAGTTCCACAAACGAAGGATTTGTTGCAGCAGAGTCAAGACATCATGAAATCCTTAAAAGATAACCTACAATATGTTCAAAATCAACAAAATTTATATGTAGATCGACACCATATCGAGTGTGCATTTGAAATATTCGAGGTTGCAAACCTACAAACAATCTACTCTCAAGAAAGGTTGATCAAAGAAGTTGAAGCCACATTTCTATGACCCATTCAAAATCTCCAAGAGGATTAGAGATGTGGCTTATGAGTTAAAGCTACCCGAGAGTCGCAAGGTTCACAATATCTTCCATGTATTACGCCTCAAGAAGGCACTTGGACATAATGTAATTGCCTCTTCAGAGTTGCCCCCTTTGGATGAAGAAGAGAAGCTTATTCTAGTTCCTGTAGTAATGATTGAATATCAGAAATAAGTGAGACAGAATGATGCAGACAATGGTGTGATGTCAAGTGCCAGTGTCTTTAGTGCACGTTCTCCAAACTTTTTGGAGAAGTCTATTTTTAGTAAGTCACCTAGTTGGCTCTGATCATCATTCCAAACCTTAAGTACCATGTTGGTGTGATCAAAGTTTGATTTTGATGCCATTTCAGTCCTTTACACAATTTGGGTAAAATAATATAAATATTCACTTAAGTTTCTAATGTTATATTATTAAAGTGACAACTTAAGTGTAATAGCTTTTTTAAAAATATAAAGTGAGCTCAAAAGTGGACACCTAGGAGAGATATAGGGGTTTTTGCACATGAAATATTATTATCATTTAAAAAAAAGGGTCTCTTGAGTGGAAAATGAATTATTATAATTTTAAATTGTATAATTCCCTCTATGAAAGTTATAAAAAGAGGGTAAGAGCTCATATTATGGTGAGACTTGTGAATGATAATGTTATGCTAGTAGAATGAATCCGAGTTCTTTCATCTAAAATAGATGGCCAAGAGGGACCATACTCTGGGTCTGGTTTGAACATTCCTGCTACAAGTGTGGGTACTTGTGCGAAAATTGCATCCAAGAATAAGGCGATTGCCTTTTGTGTCATATAAAAGGTTTTGTGTTTCAAAGACAAAAATTCTTGAATGTGTGTTGACAAAATGTCAGCCCAATTAAAAATCACTCCTTTGTTGAGTCCAACTATATACTTGATCATCCAAATTGCAAGTCTGATGCCCATTTTGATCCCATTATTCTACTTTGAATGAGGCCTAGGATACACTTCTACTCATCATTTTCCAAGTATTCTTTTTGCAAGCCTTTGTTACCTTTGTTCCAAATGTTTGCAAATTTCTTGAAAGGAGATCTCTAGATCTCTTCATTTTGAATTCTTCAAGATGTTGGTCAAAGTGCATCTTCCCTCTATATTCATATTGGATCTTTGTAGGGTGGTATTCTAAAGGGCTAGCTTTGAATAGATGTGAACATAACTTATCATTGTAGATTTGTATAACAATCAGAAAGAACTTGGCTTTTAGAGGATTGGGAAGAGCATGCCAATTAACTGAAGATTCCCTGTCTAACTCTTGTATCATTATGGAAATCTTGGACATTTTTTGGGATGAATTAGGCCATATATTAAAACTAAGGTTAGAACAATAAAGTTAATCCTCAAAAAATAGTGGTTGACATGGGATCATGTCCCAAAATCAAACTGGCTAAATTGGGAGATGAAGTATCAATTATCAAGTGGCCCCAAAGAGGAAATAGCCACAAAAATCACAATCCCCAAAAAGGAAACAACCATCTAAGTCACAAGTTAATAAAATAACAAAAACAAAGAACAAATTAAGCAACAAGTGCAATAAAATCAGCAGTGGGAGGTGGCTCTTGATTGTTAAGGTTTTCCCACTCCTGACTAGTCAGGTCTTCGCCTTTATCTATAGGTTACCAACTAATGGGCTGTTGATGGTAAATCCTTACCAAACTCTTTATAAACTTGTGTTGTAGTATGTTAACACGTTATAGGAAAAAATGTAAAACTATTTAAAAAATTAAATCTCAAATAGCATGACATTGCAGTGCTGATATAGCTTTTTTGGAATCCTGGGCTATATTATAGCACACGGAGGAATGCTTATACCCATTGTATGAGCATAAAGGAAGCATCATATTAGACTGTTGTTGCAGAAATCCATTGGGCCAAATAGAAGGGTGATTTTTGTTGTATTTTGCAGCATCCCAAGGTCCAACAATAGCAGTAGGTGAATTATTATGGTAGTCATTTTATAAAAGGCAAAGCATAATATCATAATGGTGGTGTGGGTGTAGTAATCCACAACTACTTGCCCAAAAAGAAGGGTAATTGTTGTTGTAGGAAGCATGTGAAGGACTAGGATCATCAAGAAAATCATCACTCATTTTATGAGCTGAATCACCATGCAATATCGTTATTATGGTGATTTTAGGTTTTTAAATTAAAAAGAGGAAGTATTTTTTTCATGTTCAAAAAGTGCCAATCTACAAGGGACATTAGGACATTCTTGTGATGTCTTGGCAGCCCCTTGGGGTCCCTCTTTAGGGGATGTTCCCTAGAGATATCCCCCATAGTGAGGGGTGTCCTTGGGATGTCTCCAAATTTTCAAAAAAAAGGGGATGGGGTGGGGGCATTTTTACCTTGTTCCCTTGTCGCTAAAATGTTTGCTCTTAGGAATGACATAAACTAAGCATTCCATTGTGGGGAGATGCCAAGTGCTAATTGAGGAACCTTGGCTAACATGGAGTGGTAAGTAGGGGGTGACCATTTGCCTAGGTGGTTGTCTTGAGGAGTCCAACTAGAAGGTTGCCTCATTGGAGGCGGAGTAAAACATATCTGCCATTTGCGAGAGCGATGCTATGAATATTTTGAGTTGCTATTTATTGATCCAAGTGGGGGGATTTGGAATGAGTAGGCAAAGAGGGAGGGGCGTTGGCAATCTGGAGGGAGCTTCTCCCAATGATCTAATAGGCTTTGAAGATGCTAAACATCAAGGGCCACTTTATTGGCTTGAACTTTATTGATTTCCAATATATTGAACTTTATTGGGAGTTGTTAATTATTAAATTGATCATTGGCCAATTGTTGGTGATTGCTACTAGGAAGGGACATCCCTTTGACTCTATGGTGTGAGATGGCATTCACGAGAAGATAGCCAAATCCGTCAACGATTAGAAGGCACAACAGGACAACCCTCCCTAATTGACCTAAAGAGGATAAATTGTTTAGACTAGATGCAATTGATTGTAACGTAGGTAGAAGCATCTACATAAAGCATTTGAATTGATTGAAGGAAATTGAAACCAAAGGAAAAAGCTCTAAGCATGACTAGGATGAAAGGCTACTCAATTCTATCATAGGCTTTCTCAAAGTCAATTTTGATTAAGAATGCATTCTAGTTAGTTTTTCTAGCCCATTCCATACCTTCCCAGACAACAATGACATTGTCAAGGATATATTTTTGTTGAATAAAACTAGTTTGCACATGCTAAGCAACAAGCAGGAGGATTGTAGAGAAAAGACTTGGCAATGATCTTGTAGGAGACATTAAACAAGGTGATAGGTCTCTAATTATACATTAATTTAGGATGACTACCTTTAGGATGAATTTGTTATTTTCTTTGTTAATTCTAGAACATAAATGATGTGTATGAAAGGCTTTAAGATAAACTTTATGTAAATTTTGTTTGACATTACCCCAATGGATTTTGTAGAACTTGGAAAGCCATCATACCTAGGAGCTTAATTGTTGACCATGTTGAAAGTTGCTAGAAAAGAGTTTGTCATACGCCACTACTTGGGTTGTGGAGAGATGGCAAGGGACGACATCAAAGCAACCCTTAAGTGCTTTTTCCTATTTTGTTGAACATCTTTGAGCTTTGAAAACCTTAAAATGACGTTGAGCAAAAGCTTTCAAAACTTTTGGAAGTTTGAAGATGCATTGACCAACCTCTTTGATGGTTTTTTTTTTGAGTAGCATTTCTCGCTCATATAGCTTGAATACAGAGGGAAGTGAGATTTTTTGACCAATCCCTATACGTAGATTGTAATAGAATAGAGAGGGAAGTGAGATTTTTGATTGATCTTAGGGGGTTAACATTGTTTGTTCTTTCTTGTTTGCCCAAGAGGCCTAAGATTGTAACGAGATTGGAAATAGTTGATGAGGAGGCCAATTTGGGTTCCCTAGGGTAAGTCCTTGTGTCTTCCATTCTTGTTGTTGGTTCTTGTTCTTTGTCAATTGATTAGTAGAACATTACAATTCAATTCCTCCTTTTGAATATGTAATTGGCAAACTATAATATAGAATCTCCATCATAGTTTTGTTGGCGCTTCAATTCGCACCTTTGGAATGCGGATTAGGAACAAACAACTATGCACAGTTAGACTGCTCCTCAAATTAGGAGGGGAAGCTCCCTCTTCGCTGATTATGCTTAAAAAGAAATACTAAACTACTGCCAATCTTTTTATTTCTTAGTTGAGAGCACAAGGTTATAAAACACTTTGCATTGCAGCTGAGGTTTTCTCTAGTTTCGTAACTTCAAACTACAACTAAGCCTATTCTTATAACGCTTCTAATAAATCAAGTAAATTCAGAGTTTGAGAATTAGAAGTAAACAAGGAATGATTGATTTGACACAAAAGCTTAAATAAACTTGCTTCCAGAACACACCCAAAGACTCATTGTACTTATTAGATGTAAGCTGAAATAAAGATTACGAAATCAAAACATAAGACAAAGTACTGAAATAGATTGAGAAAGTAGATCAGAGCAAGATAGGCATGAGATTTCCTTCCTCAATTTTATAACAGCAAATACACTTTTGGGACAGCAGATTATAGCAAAGTAGGCTTACAATATGCGATCAAACCAGATTACACTTGAAACAAAAGTGAACAGACACTGAATAACAAAGTTGCAGGCAAAAGTAGGCTCAGCAATTTGTTATCACAACAATGGTTAATAATAAATGGGCAAGGCTGCCCTTATTTATACACAAACAAGTTGTAGGGGCCCTAAAACCTCCTTGTTTTTTACAACTAGTCTTGCCAACATGCAAGCTTTTATTTCTAAAACTAAACAAATAACTAACTGCTGATTGATTTTCCGAAAGTCGGAACCACGCTGACAAAAAAGTTAACGTTTTCCGAAAAACGCAAAAAAAATTTAAGTGTTGAAGACTTGGGCCCCCTCCTTGAAAAAAGGTGCCCAACATCTCTAGAGTTAGTTTTATTTTGAGGATTTTCAATTTTTCCTTTGACTCTTTCCGTTTTGTGTGCAATGTCTCCATTTGATCTGCAGTTCCTGGTGTCTGATAGGTCTTCTGAATTGGATGATGGATTCGTTGAAGAGCCTGAACATATCTGAGATGACCTCCATCTTTTCAAACCCTAAAAATTGCTTTTGATTGTTTTCTGCATAACTGAAAATGGGCCGACGGAGGAGATTGCACGTTTTTTGAAAAACTGCGAAAAATTTCTAAGGCATGAAATGTTAGGCGCCTCCCTTGAAAAAAGGTGCCTTTCTTTTCCAGACTAAGTTTTATTTTCGTGATTTTCAAGTTCTCATTTTCCATTCACCACCTTTACTGACTGCGAGTCACATTCACTATTGTGTGTCCTTGATCTATGGAAGCTGAAAAATGACTAATGCATTGACTTCCAAGCATCTCCCTTGAAAAAAGGCGCCTTTCTTTTCTAGTGTTCAAATATTTTTTGCAAATTTCACTATTTTTAAATTTCCCTCCTTCGTTCACCGTTTCTCGTGCATCTTTCGCCGTTGATCGATCTGTGTAGCATTTGAGACCTTGTAACTGACACCTAGTAGTTGACCCTCCTCTATTGATGACCTTGGAGGTCTTGATTTATCTTCTGAAAAAGGAAATAGACCTACCAAAGAAATATTGACCTTTTGACAATTTGGACTGGACCAACTTGGTCGGGACGTATTTTCAACTAATCAAAATCAGTTTGAGTCTTGGAAACAAAGATTCTATTTTTAGACTTTTTTTTAATAAATAGAATTTTCTAGTTTAGAAAATTTTTCTAGCATCCGTTTGACAACAAACCCAGAAAACCCTAAGTCATGTCTATTTTTAGAAATTTCTAATAATAGAAAATTTTCTCTTTTAAAAAATTTTGGCTTTTGACGACAATTTTTACAAGACTTTGACCATTTTTACCAAAATGCCTTGATGAAGCAAAAATTTTAATTTTGGGCATTACAAGTTTAAAGGTTAGATCAACATCGATGCCCAATGAGACCCCAAAGATGAAACCCTCTAAAGAGAAATGTGCCAAATGTAGGTAGTTTTCATAATCTAGAGTTGCATCTAGGGGCTTGTGTCTATGAATATAAAGTATGTTTAAAAATATCCTTGAGGTGAAGGGGTTAGGTGTTGGAAATATTGTCATTGATGTCAAAGCTGTATGGACAAAATTGTAGAATTATTATCATTGATGTCAAAGGAAGACTTCCGTGATGAAAAGTCTCTTGATTGAAGACAAGGAATAATAAGAGTTTGATTTAATTTAATTATGGCTGACCTCCATCTAATTATGGTAGTGCTAGATTTAAAAGGAATAAATTTAGAAGGAAGAAATTAAAGTAGAATATTAATTAAAGGGGCCGACCCCTTAAGGAGGTGTTATCTCCCATGGATGGCCGATGTCACTTTAAATTAATATTTATCAAAGATGGCCGACTTACTTTGAAAGGTGAAATTAAATATTTAAAATAATTTTATGTCAAATCTTGGCCGACCTACTTTTGGTAAAGTGCATTATTTGGATATAAATACAAGTTATTTTGGAGGTTAGAAAGTAAGGTCTTTAATGCAAAATCATTCCTTTTAAGAGCAGATTTAGGAGAAGAAGAGCAGGATTAAGAAGAAGAGTAGTAGACTTTCAAGGAGATTTATGGTAGATTTATAGCAGACCTTCAAGGAGATTTTTTGCAGATTTATAGCAGAATTTCGAGGAGGTTTATGGCAGACTTTTAAGGAGATTTATAGCAGACTTTTGGAGGCGATTTACAGCAGAATTGGAGCAGACCTAAGAGCAGATTTATAGCAGACATTGTGCCTGATTTGGAGCAGACCTTTATGGGAGATTTATAGTAGATCATGAATGTGATTTTAGAAGATTTATAGCAGATCCTGAAGGTGATTTAATGCTGATTTATAGCAGATCTTTCAAGTGATTTAAGGCAGATTTATAGCAGATCCTAAAAGTGATTTTAAGGAAGATTTATAGAAGACTCTTCAAGGTGATTTATATCAGATTTCAACGAAGATTTGAGCAGTTTTGTTAGAGCGCTTTTTGAGGAAGACAAAGTCTTTGTTGTGATTGAGGTTGGTGCCTCATATTGAAGAGATTGGTGTCTCTTGCTGGGTTGGTGCTCAGTTGTGGGGATTGGTGTCTCCAGTGGGTTGGTGCCCACAAAAGAAGTTAGTAAGAGTAGGTTGGAACCTATGAAGAAGATATATATATAAGCAATATTTTTTCGTGGTTTTCTCTCGCAAGGGTTTCCACGTAAATCGTGTGTTCTTCCTATGTTTTGAATTGCTAGATCTTTCATGCATCTAGATATTGCATGCATGTTATTGATGTGGATGATTAAGTATTAAATCATTACTATTGTGATTGATTAAGTTGTGAAAAGTAGAAGATTGTTGTTATACTGATTCACCCCTCTCTCAGTATAAGTGTGTTTTTCATCATTAGGAAACAAACATAGCTTGGAGGATGCACCAAGGAAGTATTTTGTAACAAGATCATACATAGAACATGATAATATTAACTCCCTCAATATGAGCTCACTTAGTAGATAATGAATTGAGTCCCTCATATTTAGACTCCTTAAGGATTGTAGCATATTGGTCTAAAAACACAATGAACATTGATGCCAATGAGAACTTTTGTAACAAGATCATAAGTGGTGCATGACAATATGAACCCTCTTAGCATGAGCTTAATCAATAGATACTAAATTAGGGATCCATACCATGATCCATAAATAATTGTGAAATTAATGATTGTATAGAAGGGACGCATCTTTAAAGAGATCTTGCAAATGTATTTTGAAAGCACTACTGTGATCTCCACAAGCTTAAAAATAATAGATTGTTAGAATATTATATTCTTATATTGTTTAATGGTCAACAATAGTTGGTAGGTAGACATTTAATGTCTATAGTAATTTACTCTTGCTATTTAATGTACTCTTTTCTTGAGTAATAAACATCACATTTTATCTGTCACTTTTTGAACATGGTATCAGAGCTAGTCTGGGCCTAACTTCTTCACGGGAGGGTCTAGGATTATGAGTGTGATCTTTTGAGACTTTGCTGGGTGTATTTGAGTCCAGATTGAGGGTTTTTCTGCTTTGTTTTTTTTCGTGAAATTTTTTTTCACTGAAAAAAACACAATCCTCTGGTTAAAATCGCGACCTCTTTTATAGACACGATTTCTTTGTCTGTCTGGGCGTTTTTGGTTTTTCGTGTGCCTAAGGCACACAATGGATGCAATTTTTGGAGCTCTCTAGGCGCGACTTTTCGTGGTCTGAATAAGGAATTTTTTGTGGGCATTTTTTCTTCTTCTGGGCACATGTTTTACAAACCCTTGGGCGGATTTATTTTCACAAAAGTTTGCACCTGATCGTGTGTTTTATTTTAGGATGTTTTTTTTCTTCAGGATGCATTCTCTGATTCACGTTTTTGTTCTAGCTGCGTACTTTGGTCCATCAAGGGTTTCATGTTTTCTGCTTTGTCTTCAGGTCGGGAGGAGCGACTTTTTCTTTGGTTTCGCGTTTTTTGCTCTGTCTTCGTGTTTTGCTCATGAAACAATCTCTGATACGCATTTCTTTTAGTCCCTGGCACGATTTCGTGCTCTCATTTGAGCACGTTTTTTTTGAACGTGTTCTTAGCCGTGTTTTTTCTTGCGTCGGTTTTGAATCTAGTTTGAGAAACAATTTCTGCCCGCGTTTTGACGTGATCTGCTACTGAAAAATCCGCGATCTGGTGGCTGCATTTTGCAGATATTTTTTTGCATTTTTTGAAGCTTTAATGGTGGCCTAGGGTTTTTTCCAGTTCGTCTAGGGTTTTGACCCTTTGTTTCAAGGCGAATTTTTTTTCGACTGTAGATTCCTTGTGGGTTTTTCGAGAGCTCAACTGGGTTGGTCTTTGATTTTTCTTGGTGCTTCGTTTTCTGTGCCTCGATTTTTGTGCATATTTGTTCTGGCGGCTAGGGTTCCAAACTCTCTGTTCTTCCACCCGACAATCTATATGGGTTTTTTAAATATATTTTCCCTTAAAAAAATAAAAAAAAAATCTATATGGGTTTTAAATATTTTTTTCCTTAAAAATGTATGGGTTTTCATAATTTTTCCCTTAAAAATTCGAACATCTGTTTGGTCGCACTTGGAGTTCTTCAGGCGGTTTTGCTCTGCCTAAGCCTTCTTGCGGTCTGTTCTCAGGAAAAATCATGCTTATTTGCAAAAGTTTCGACAGTTTGCCGATTTATCCTCAAAATCGTGGCAATTGATCTCTATGTGTGTCTCTGAGTTCAGGGAGGGACAACTTTGTTACCCAATGTCAGGTTGGACGTTTTGTGATGACTTCTGGTCAATAGTTCTACAAATTCTGGGAGCGTTAGTGGTAGACTCATCTTAGTGGCAGAGTCAGTGGTAGGCTCTTGTCTTTTGTGGCAGAGCATTCTAAAGAAGGGGGCAGCCTTCTCTGTTTTTTTCTGAACGGTTTTTGGTTCTCTTGGTCATTAACATTCTGCAGATCCAGGGAGGGTCTCAGCAACAACAGAGTGTTCTGAAGAATTTGTGACCAAAAGACTTGCAAAATATTTTCTGTAGGCTAGTTAGAGAATTGACCATTAAGGGAGGGTTTTAGAATATTATATTCTTATATTGTTTAATGGTCAACAGTAGTTGGTAGATAGACATTTAATGTCTACAGTAATTTACTCTTGCTATTTAATGTACTCTTTTCTTGAGTAATAAACATCACATTTTACCAGTTCACTTTCTGAACATAGATAAGCTAGTAAAGTGAATCCTGATGTATGTAACTATTATGATCTCCACAAGAGTACCTTGGGATGAGAGTTAAAACTTGAAAAGAAGATCCCTAGATGTATTGAAGACCATGACCTTAGTTTTATTAAGGTTAATCACACTATGGTGAAGCTCGCAAGAGTAGTAGCGTCATGTTGCGTCAACTCTCTATAAACCTAAGTATGAGTGCTTTTGAATTCAACTGTGTAAGCTTTGTTAAATAAACCTTTTAGAGATTGAAAGAGAAGGACAACATGAGCCATAAATCATAATGTTAACTATATTAGTCTTTGGTAGTGATCATTCTTTACAATAGTGGAGGTGATAACTTAAAAAGGAAAAATAGCTTTGAATGATGTGGGAAGTGACAACATAAGGTAGAAATGTTGAGCAAGATGTCTCAATAACTATCTTCACTATTAGTCAACAACATTTGTAGTTCTTCATTATATGCTTTCATCTTACAAAAATCACTCTCCATTCACGATGAAACAATTTTTGATAAATGTTATATCAGTAAATTTGTTGTAATGTTGTGTCTTCAATTCTAGACAACATCTTCTTATAGAGTGAAAGTAAGAAGAAAGATGTTCATTTTAGCTATCATACGATGTCTACATTTGAGGATTTTAGGAAGGATGTTGTCTCTTTGCGCGTTGTTTCTAAAAAGTGGCGGTGGTATTATTCTTCACCTTTGTGAGGAGAGGGGCTGTTAAATATGTCACTTTAATATAACTATTTTATTTTGGTTATTGTAATTTAAGATACATGGTTTCCAAATATGAGATGGAATAGTTGGAATCTTGTTCCCTATTTGTGTGCTAATGTGACTAGATGGTATGGTGTGAGGCTTCTTTCTAGCCATCTGTCAAATTTCAGAGTGATTGGGGACAAATCTTGGCTTAAATTATAGAAACTAATAAAAATGTGACAGAAATATTAATAGAACCAAACCTAGAAGGATTGTGAGGTCTTGAGAGTTTAGGTCAAAAGAGCTAAAACTAGAGTCCACATGACTCAATCTAAAAGTGGGATGTCTAATTAAATCTCATCTAAAAGTTCCAAGCATGAAATGGTGGGAGATGAATCTTGTCACTCTCTTTAATGTGTATGAAATTATGGACAGCTCTTGCTAAGCAAATTCAGTTGTCAATGTTGAACAAAGTAGTGAAAAATTTCATATATTGAAAAAAGCACGTTTTCTGTTTTACTTCTTTTCAGCTATATGAACAAACCTCACCCTATTTAGGGAGTGGAACAATGCCAAACCACTCGCTAACCTTAATCAATTTCAATTTTTGACTTTTATAATTTTATTGCTTCAAGCTTAAACAAAAATTTCATATGAACCTAAGTATAAACTACATGATTTGTTATGTTTTCTTAAAAGCTAAGTAGCTAAGTTCCTCCCGTTTCCCTACCATTGTTGGACCAAACTGGTTTTGGGTTTGAAGTGGGCACTAGTCTATAGGTGGGATGAATAGGGTGTGGCCATGCTGCCTTGGGTACCTTGTACATGTAGATGTACCCATAAGGTACTCAAGCAGTAAGGCTATGCCATGCCCTAAACAAACCTAGGCTATGCATGGATATGCTTGGGGCAATCCACAAGCCAAAAACACCATATAAAAAGAAGTCCATCAAGCATCCAATCTTCTCTTTTTAACTAAGTTACTTACCCGGTTCGAGATTCGGGTTAGGGTTGGGTTAGGGGGCAGGAGTTAGAGATGCAGGCAGATTAGCGTGGAGTCTGAGGGCAAAATTTTTAGGGGAGTTTTAGATGCATTATGGAGTGCGATGTGTATATATATATATATATATATTAATAATTTAATATATATATATATATATAAATATATATGTATTATATATACAAAAAAATAAGAGAAATATAGAGAATTGTAAAACTAAATCATTTCATAGTATGATGCTTGATCATTGATCAATGCCAAATGCCAAAGATAAATATTAAATGCCAATTGATAGTTGAAAAATATTCAAATAAAATTACTGAATTACAAAAGTCAAAATGTAGTTCATGAAACATTGAAACATGATTCAATGTTCATTGTTCATGTGCTCATCAATCATCAAAAGGATTGTTAGAATCATCATGACTTGGATTTTGAGTGGTTTCAACTTCAAAATCATCATCATTTGAACCCAAAGCGGATCCAACACCATGTGATATGTCATCAATATCACCCACATCATCCATAGTGGCTCTAGCAAGATCCTGAATGGTTGCATCCAAGTCAGTAGACTCGGGTGCTACATCCCAAAGCCTCGCTGCCCCCTGCCTGTATTGAGGATCCTTACGTGACAGAAGACGCAAATTGGAATGAATATACACTAAGTCTTCAGCTCTTTTTGCAGCCAACCGGTTACGCTTCATTGAGTGGATAAAGGAGTATGTACTCCAATTCCGTTCAGCGGCAGAAGAGCTTGCAACTTGGAGAGAAAACCAACAAAATTAAAAATAAAATAAAAAAATGCAAGATAAATTCAAGAATGTTAAGTGTTAAATTTTACAATACAAGTGGCAAAAAAAAAAAACTTGTGAGAGGATCTTGATTGCAAGAGGTTGGAGGTACATATAATCTTGACCATGGAGGTACCACCATGTAAGACCATCCATTTTGTATTGGTCTCTAGCAACAGAAGCATTATGATTTTTTGTTTTTTCTGTGACAAACATTCCAAATTCTCTCATGACACTTGCATGCACTTCTGGATCACTGAACATTCTACTAAATGCCGTCTTATACCCATTAGCAACTTCACCATCTCTATATGGCGGTATTCCCCCTGGGATAGAAAGTATTTCAGTGGTATAGTACCTCGGAGATAGGGCATATGCAAGGAGGTGCAATGGAGTTGTCATCTTGTTCCAACGATGAAGAACAATTGCTTCCACCCTTTTGTACAAGGTGTCTTCAGGATCATTCTCTTTTTTTTGTATTTCTATTTTTATTTTTTCCAACATTGTGTCCATGCTATCATAGACATCCCCCAAGCATGGTTCATCTGTATCAGCAAACCGAAGCATAGACATGATAGGTTCGGTGAATTCCAATACATAATTCACACGATCCCACCAATCGTCATTCAAGATCATTGCCTTGACTTTTTGGGCCCTCTCTGAATTTGATTGCTTCCATATACCCCATTGGTTGCTAATAACCATTTGACTCAATGCATCTTTCACCTTCACAAGTCGTCTCAGAACAATTGTGTGAGATGCAAACCGGGTCTCGACAACCTAAGAACATGTTAATAGTAAGTTAATAACACATTTAAAATATGTAAATAATGCAAAAAATTATTTTATTCAATTATGTAAAACATGACATAAATGATAAATGAAACTAAATAAATTAAAATTTAAAATTTACCTTCAACAATTCCAATGTTGAAAAAGTTCTGAAAATTGCTTGTGACATATGGTGGTTTGTCACAAACATCTGGATCTCCTCAAACTCCTGGTATATTTCTTTCACCCACTCTATTTGGGTGCCAATTGCTTGCATCACCAAATTGAGGGAGTGTACAGTGCACGGTGTCCAAAAGATGTGCTCATATCTGGCCTCTACCAAAGCACCTGCAGCCCTACAAACTTTTGCATTGTCCGTAACTACTTGGACAACATTTTCACTACCCACCATCTCTATGGAGTCAATGAGAATCCTGGAAATGAACATTGCATCTTTCACTTGCCCTTCACAGTCAACCGCCCTCAAAAACATTGCCCCCTTGGGGGACACTGCAATAACATTAATCAATGGACGGTTTTTGCAATCTTTCCATCCATCGGAAATAATAGATACACCTGTTTCAACCCAAGAATCTCTAATTGGTTTTAGTTGGGCCTCTACATATTTCTTCTCTTTTTGCAATAAGGTGGTACGCACCTTTTCATACCCAGGACTTGTGAAATCAGGAGGTGCACTATTTATTGCTGACACCATGTCCTTCCAATATGGTGATCTCACCAAGTTGAATGGAAGACCATTGGCATAGAGGCAACGTGCAATTTTTTCTTCAGCAATATCTCTTGCCTCCATTTTAAATGCCTTCTCTAATGGACCTCTCTTGCGGGTGGTGGTTTCTGGTTCTTCATCTTCTTCTTCCGTAGAGGGTATAGACAAGAAGGGATGTCTAGAGGGCCTAACTATCTGATGAGTGGGTAATGTTGTTTTTTTCTTTCCAGAACTATAACTAGTTTGTTTTCCTCTTGCAATTGAATTGTCAGCATCTTCTTGTTCTTTTATAAATGCTGCTATTTGTACAGCAGAAAACCCCTTCTTATCTAGGCCCACACACATATTAATCCCTTTACCACCAGGGCCCATAAAATGAAGTTTCACTCGGTAGTAGGAGCTATTATATTGTACATTGCAAAATTACACTTCCAAACAAACCCCCACCTCCAGGAATTTGTGAAATTCGTGTGGTATGTCTCCATAAAGGAGATCCTTTATCAATTTTGAACTTTTGGCTTCCATCCCCACCCACTGAACTTTGACTACTGGCCATTGTTGCAATCTCTAAAAAAAATGAAAAAAAAATAAAAATTTGAAAAACTTATTCACAAACTTGAAAAAATTCATCAAAAACTAAGAAACTTAAAAAAATTCATCAAAAGATTGAAGTATAGGGTTTAAATGCATACCTTGAACACTTAAATCTCCTTTGTAGAAGCTATTTGCCACTCCACAATCGATCTCCTTCAAATGCAATCACCTCCCTTCAAAATGCTAAGATGGACACAAAATATGGAGAGAGCAAAATGAGAGGTAAAAATGAAATGTTTTAGTGTTGAAAGGCCTCATATTGGGTCGTTTTAGGGTTTTAAGGCAAAATAGAAATTAAAAAATTGTTTTTTTTCACTTTTGGGCCCACTTTTTAAGTGCTGGGCCATGGGTTCTCAGGGGTTCGCCCGGGTACGCGGCTGGTACCCTCGGGTCCGCGTACCCACGGGCATGGTACTCACTGGGTACGCACAGGGTGCGTGCCCAGCGCGTACCCACAGGCGAACCCGTACCGGGTTCGCACCCGAACCGGGTTCGAGGCCTGTGGGTACGAATCCGGTAACCTAGCAATATATCGATCTGCACTTATATGAACTTCTTATTCACACTTGAGAATATCGAACTATGATGATACAAAGAATAAGCATCGAACATATGTACAAGAGGAAAGGAGAGGATGTGACTCTTCAAGACACAAGTCGGCCTTCATCAAAAGTCGTGTATTCTTCATGAAATCGCGCCTCCTTGAAGTCGGCCTTGTTACCACTAATTAAATATTAATTTATTATCAAATGAGGCGCCTCCTCATAACTGATATCATCTTAAATTAAATAGCCAAAGGCTATCATTTAATTTATCCATCAATGCAAAGGAGATCGGGCTGGAAGAGAATCCCGACGCTGTCATAACATCAACAATCTCTACCCTATGATTTACTGTAGAATTCAAACAGTACTGTTCTAAATCTATCATTCTCAAATAATAAAATCCAATCATAATGCCCCTAAATCTATCAGCAGTTACTAATCATGAATTGCAATAAAGTTTTACCCGGTATGCAGGTGTAGTCTACCTTCCACAATTGCAGATATATCTGTTATTTTTTTTCTCCTCTCTCTTGTTGGAATGTTTTGCCTTATATAAGTCTTCATGTTCCCAGGTTGTGACTCTTCCTCCCGTCACTTGGCATTAGTCCTCCTTCCAAATATCGTGTCCCTTCATCTGGCTGCTTGAGGTTGCTGCGTCCTGTTCATTTTCCTCGCGTCTCTTCACTCACTTTTCTTATTATCACTGCGTTTGTTTTATTTTGCATTTGTTGAGAGGCATAGTTCCATGAGTTAATTCTAATTATATATTATATTCACTGTTTACTTGTATTTTCTTCTTATGTTGCATAATATTGCCGAGTCATTATTACTATGTCTTATTAATATTATTTATTATTAGTATTACCAAGTCATTATTATTATATCCAATGTTCCACGGAGTTTCGGGGACGGGGACGGGGGGACGGCGGGGGACGTGTTTCCGAGATGGGAGACGGGGGGCCTAAATTGGGGGACGGCGGGGGGACGGCGGCGGGGGGGCGGCGGGGGGGTGGCGCTAAAATACATATAGTACTTGAAAATTAAAACTTAAAAGATTAATAATTTAATTGTCTAAACTCTAAACACAATAACACATTGCAATAATATATCATTTCATTGACATTGGAAATGCAACAAGAACTATATCAATATGTTTCATAATTTGAGTTTCATAATCATGATTCATGAATCATAATTTGATAATTACAATCAAGTATCACTGTATTATCAATGTTCAAACTTCAAACTTCCAAAACAGAGTACAAGTAACAAAATACTGAAAATAGTAAATACTAATAGACTAATAGTAAATCAAAATGGCTCCAGGCTAATGGCCTGATGCCGCTAATGATCTAATCATCTCCAAGCTCCATGCCAATCTCCTCATCACTAGAACTGCTAGACTCCGCATGCTAAAGCTCATCTAAACCAATACCAACCAGCCCTGTCTCTGTAGGATCATCATCTATCTGTGATGGCTCTTCTGGCTCTACATCCCATCTGGCTGCTGGACTCTCCTTGTATGTAGTTGTGTTGCGGTCAACTAGACGTAGGGCACTATGTACAGCCACAAGCTTCTCTGCCCTCCTAGAAGTAAGCCTGTTCCTCTTAACAGAGTGGATGAAGCTATAAGTGGACCAGTTCCTCTCAGCAGCAGAAGAACTAGAAACTTGGGACAGCAAACGAATGGCTAGAGTAGTAATCAAAGATCTAGGCCCATGCATAGTCCACCACAACTTGGGGTCCTCCTCTGACATAGTCTCCAAATCTACCTTGGCCGCCTCTGAATATCCCCAAAGAGTGGCAAATTTTGTCCACTCGGTACGAAGCAAGCTGGCCTCTGTAGGATCATACATTCTGTCAATGGCCTTCATGAACCCTTCCTTCACCTCAGCATCCTCTATAGGTGTTATTCTGCCGGGACGTGGCACATACCACTTCGGGTTCAATGCATAGGCAGCCATGTGTAAGGGAGTGTTGAGCTTCTCCCATCTATGCTGAATGATTGGATAAATGTGCTCGGTGTAGAATTGCATTGTGGGGTCCTTCTCTCGCACTTTAGCCTTCATTTGATCAAGCATGGAATCAATGCACTCGTATACCTCTCCAAGGGAAGGTGCATTAGAGTCCCCAAATCTAATAACCTTGAAGACTGGATCAATGATGGAGACAATATATGTGGCATCAGCCCAAAAGACATCATTCTTCACCACCTCCTTAACCCTCAACCCCTGCTGTGTCTTCGACTCAGGCCATCGGTTCCACTCTGCTGTCATTACCATTACTTGCAATGGCTCTTGCAACTCAAGCATCCTCTCCAAGAGAATAAAGTATGATGCATACCGAGTCTCTATAGGTTTCAGGAATTCCTTCTTGGAGAAGGTTTTGAAAAGTGCATGTGAAGTATGGTGGTTGCAGATAAACATCTGCACATCTCTAGCATCACTCACAATTGATTTGATCCAGCTGATTTTACCCATGTCCTTAAGTGCATTATTCATAGCATGCACACAGCAAGGAGTCCACCAAATGTGTCTATAGGCTGCCTCAACCAACTTCCCTGCAGCTCTACACACATGGGCCGCATCTGTCACTACCTGCACCACATTCTGTGGCCCAACCTCCTCTATGGCATCCTTGAGAATCTGGAATTGATAATGAGCATCCTTGCTATGCCCTGAACAATCAATAGCCCTAAGGAAATAAGGGCCCGCTGTAGATGTGACCATGATGTTGATGAGTGGACGATGCCTAATGTCCGACCACCCATCCATGACTATGCTGCATCCACTTGAGACCCAAGTTCTCTTCATCTTCTCCATCAAAATATTAATCTTGGAATAGTTATGATCCAAGATTGTTGTCCTCAACTTAGTTTCCCCTGGTGGCACATATGATGGTCCCGCCCTTATTACCTTTGACATAGCTTCCTTGTAATAAGGAGAGCGAGCCACATGGAATGGAATGCCATTGGCAAAGAAGAATTTGCCAATAGCATCATCTGCCTCATCCTTTGCTTGTGCATTGAATAAATCTGCCAATGGATGTGAACTTGAAGATGCCACTTTACGTTTCCCCTTAGGCTCTCCTACACATGAACTGAATGGATTTGGTGGCCTTTGACTCTGCAAAGTAGAAGTAGAAACTGCTGCAATCTGATCAGCCTTACTCCTATGTGCCAATGTAGCTGTCATAGGTGTTGCTTCCTCATCCGAACCCCATAATTTTAAAATTTCAGCTCTATACTTTGCATTGTTTTCCACCTTCTTACAAACATCTACACCTTTGCCTCGAATAAGAAGAAAGTGAGAATTAGTTCTAGTAATGCTCCCAAACCAGTCAAGATGACAAAGATGGCACACCCACTTTCTAGTGCCCCCACGTGACCCAGGCTGTTTCGGCATCTTAGTTGCAAATTGTTTTAATGGTGATTTTGGATCAAAGGGGCCCTTGGCATATCTTTGGAGGATTCTTGAAGGGCATTTATCTTTGACTTTTCTACTCTCAATAGAACCTGCTTCAGCTTGAGTCTGAGTATTTGAGTCATGTTCACCCTCTTCTACTTCTATTTGAAATTCTGAATCATCAGATTCATTTTCACTTCCACTTCCACTTCCAATTTCTGCTTCAACCTCCTCACCCTCAACCTCATCGCCACTTCTATTGATTGAACTCATTATGATAATGTCAAATGAGGCTGCAAAAAAGATTTAAAAACAAAATCAGACCTCTATAATTTATTGCAAAAGATGAAATCATGAAAATAAAAAAACAATATGATGTTTCCAACTTTCCATTTCAAAGTTTTTAACTTTTAAATTTTAAATTGACAGTGTGCCTCAAAGAGATGTCATCTAATGGAATGCAATGATTGGAGGAATTTTGCTTGTGAGTGTGAAGTTGTGAACTTTTTGACAGTATCTGAGTATAGACTAGAGGAATTTTGTCAGATGTTGTAGTTGCAACTGCCCTGTAGACATGTATGCAAAATGCCAAAATGTGGAAGCATAGACGAGACATGTGAACTTTTTGAGTTTTTGACAGTGTGCCTCAACTTCAAGGCTCAAAGAGATGTCATCTCAATTCAAATGGAATGCAATGATTGCAGGATATGTAGTTGTCGTTGCGAACATGTGAACTTTTTTACTTTTTGACAGTGTGCCTCAAGGCCCTCAACTTCAAGGCTCAAAGAGATGTCATCTCAATTCAAATGGAATGCAATGATTGCAGGATATGCAGTTGTTGTTGCAGTGTACAACAACAACTGCATATCCTTTAATCATTGCATTCCATTTGAATTGAGATTGCAGGATATGCAGTTGCTGTTGCAGTGTGCAACAGCAATTGCATATCCTGCAATCATTGCATTCCATTTGAATTGAGATGACATATTGACATCTCTTTGAGCCTTGAAGTTGAGGCACACTGTCAGAGAGTAAAAAAGTTAAACATGTCTCGGCTATGCTTCCACATTTTGGCATTTTCATTTTGCAAATTTGCATACATGTCTATAGGGCAGTTGCAACTACAACATCTAACAAAATTCCTCTATAGTCTCAATTCAAAATTCAAATGGAATGCAATGATTGCAGGATATGCAGTTGTTGTTGCAGTGCAACAACAACTGCATATCCTGCAATCATTGCATTCCATTTAAAAATTAAAATTAATAATAATAATTTTATTTATTCAATTTTCCTGTGTAATGTGTATGCAAAATGTGGAAACACTGGCAATGCAGTGCTAGAGGCGTCATAGAGATGTCCGCTCATGGAATGCAATGGTTGCAATTATTATTAAAATTTAATTTATTTCATTATTTGCTAACCTCACAGAGATGTCCGCTCATGGAATGCAATGGTCGCGCGGCTTCTGCAAACCCCGCGACCATTGCATTCCATGAGCGGACATCTCTGTGACGCCTCAGAAAAAACCGCGCGGCCTCAGAAAATTCAAAAAACCAGGGTTTCCACATTTTGCATACAATGTACATGAAATCGCGAGCCAAAACGAAGGGTTCGAAAAATGAAATACCTCAAATGCAGTCGAATGCACCAGTCGAAAAACCCTGCGGCTGCCACTGTAAAATTTGATCTCCAAATTGGCAAATTCCAAACGCAAATCTCTCAGTCGCACAAGTCAAAAGACTCAAAACAAAAAATTCATCAAATGAAGTATAAAACTTAGGTTAAAACTGATGTTTTTAACTTTTTCAATTTTTTAACATAATAAATTCCAGCGTTTCCATGGCCCGAAACTCAGGGAAACGTCTCCCTTTAGGAGGAGACAGCGGGGGGACGGCGGGGGTACTTGGAGACGGCGGAGGGACGTTTCCCAGGCGTCTCCCCGTCTCGGAAACGTCCCCGTCTCGGAAACGCGTTGTTTTTCAGGGGGGACGCGTCCCCGTGGAACACTGCTTTCAAGTTAACTCGATGTTGTCATCACATGCATACCTATTCTGAGATTTGCCTTATTTACTTGGAGTTTCTTTTAGGGTTTTTCGTTAACTGATGATAGTCTTCCAGTTAACTCGCTTTCAATAAGGACGTGCATGCTCGCACAATTGTCCATTTTTAGATTAGATGTTTCGCTTAACCGGATGGTAGTTTTCCGATCAGAGTAGTTTACTTCATTAGGGTTTGCAGCAAATCTTGCATGCACGGGTAAGAACCAGGATGACTCAAGGTGATTTTTGTGGGTTCCCCACACCTTGATGTATATAAATAAGAGCTTTTGCTCATTCTTGTAAATAACTTTTGCTTGAGAGAGAAATATATGCTGCGCCTACCTTGCCCTCAATATTGCTCTTTTGGTATTTGTTCATGTGTCTTCGCTATTACGATTAATTGTTATGCCACATAGGGTTTCAAGAAATTGTGATGGTGGATTCTTTCCATAGCTTAGATAAATCTGTTTTGTGCATATTTACCATTGAGGTCAATTGTTATGCCACATAGGGTTTCAAGAGATTGAGATGATAAATCTGTTTTATGTATATTTACCATTGTGATCAATCGTTATGCCACACAGGGTTTCGAGAAATTATGGTGATAAATCTATTTTGTGAATCTTTATCATTATAATCAAGGGTTATGCCACATAGGGTTTCGTGAGATTGTGGTGATAAAGCTGTTTGTGAAGTCTTTACTATTTCGATCAAGTGTTATGCCACATAGGGTTTCATAAGATTGTCATGGTAAATTCTTAAATCTGTTTGTGCCCAATAAGCTTGTTTAGATTGAGATAATAGTTGCGCCACCTTGCCTTCAAGTAGAGAATCTAAACTCGTTTATCGTCAGTTAGTCAAACCTTGCTCCGTTTCCTCTTGCTCTGTTTTCCTGAGGAGATTGGATAGATTAAGTTTAGTTGTAGTTAGTAGATCTGCAAAACCAGAAAAACTCAGCTGCAACGTATAAGTTCTTTCAAGAAAGTCTTGTGCCTCTACAGCTGAAACAAAAAGACAGGACATAGTTAGCTTATTTCCCTTTGCAAGTATTTTTGTCAAAGCACAACGAGGGAGCTTCCCCTCCTAATTTGAAGAGCACTCATTGCGTAGTGTGCATAGGCTGTTCATAACAACTTTTACTCCAGAGGTGTTAGTTGTTACGCCAACAGCTAGACAATTTCTTCTTGAGTAATAATCATGAGTAGAGGTGTGGGGGAGTGGTCACTTCTATTTCTCCCACATGGTGGCTGCATAGTGTTTATCATGGACATGACTAATCTAGTTGGGCCCTATGGGTTCATTTTCATCATTGAAAATCAATCCTTTGACATCATTAATTTCTATGATCCAAATGACATCATTGAAAGAGCTCAGCTCTAGAATTGACTTGTTCATTATTTTCCAAATGCTCAATGGACCTTGAACGGTGACTTTAATATGCCTGAGGTCAAATCAAACAAGCAAGGCAATCTCCTAATGCAATGGATTGCTGGAAAGAGAGAGAGAGAGAGAGAGAGAGAGAGAGAGAGAGAGTCATGGATCTACATGTGAGATTAATTTAGGCTTTATAATCCCAATTTAGGCTGCATAAAGACTCCATTGTTTGGCATGTGTGGTGTAGCCTTCATTGTGGATTAGACAAAGTGATTAAATGGCTTGAAAGAGCTATGCTTTCTTCTCAATCATACTTTTCTCTAGCCAACTATTATTCTCTCCCAATACAGCTCTTGCCGAATATTGTCATTTGCAATCATTTTCCAAGATGTTTTCAAGTGGAAATGGAATTTTAAAAGGCCAAAGGTTGAGAAAACTCAAGTTTTTTCAACAAACCTCTCCTCCAACATGGACCTACCCTTACATCTAACACATTTGGAATTTGGTGCCCAATTTGCAAGGGAAAATTGGTAGGATTGCTAGGTCGTCGAATGTCACCATTCCCACCACCCAATTCTTATGCATCTACAGCACCAACTAGCTCATATTCATCACAAATCTTACACAACCATGTCTTTAGAGCTTAGTCATGCCTTTGCTCAATTCGAGGCTCATCCCTTTCATAAGCCACTACAAATTAAAGTTGCAAAGCTGCACCAATAGCTCCAACCTTGCATGTTTGGGTTATTGAAGGAGTTTGTTGTCTTCTTGCTAATGCCATCTCTCACAAAATCATTTGTGGCATCTCCCTTCCATGCAAGGGCTTGCAACAACGTCAATGACAATTTTGCAAATGACTCATTCCTCACTTTGATTGAAGATGAAGATAATATCAAGAAAGCCTTGAAGTGTCTCAACATTCATTGTGTAGCTTCAAGTTCCCATATTCAATGGCACAAAACCCAATGTTACAAGCAATTTGTTTCCCCTATTCCAACTTTGATTTAGGCCTACTCTTGGAAGTGTATCAGCAATGGGGAAACTTTTAGGTTTTTGAGTGTTCCTTTTGCTTTCTAAGCTTCTCCATCCTCTATTTGACAATGCGCCATTGAGAGTGTTCAAAAGAATCTTACCTACTCGATAATGAAACCACTCTCTCTTGCTTGCAAATTCTACATTTGTTCTAAGGCTCTCTTGACTGCTCATGTTTAATACTCATATTGCAAGTTGGAGAAATTGCTCTAAGATTTTCTCTGGGCCAGCTTTGAGCAAGGCAATGGTTTCATTGTCACTATTGCCACCTTCTGAAGGACTCCAGAAGCTAGGACCTAGTTAACATGTAGGATCAAGCCACTACTCTTTGTTCTAAATGGGGATATCAAGGCCATTGAAAGGAAAGAAGCCTAGAAAGTTATGTTGGAAAATTGCATCTCCTCAAGCTTTTTTAATAGGCACGTGACTTGGAAGAATCTAGGTTGCCATACAATTCTGATTACTCCTATGCCCATCAAAATTGTCAAGACTTTTGTGGCTAAAAGCATTTGGAAAGCTTAGGAACCCATTAAGCCTTTTATTTTGAAGAGAAGTAGCTTCTGAGATGGGATATCTGTTAATTAACAATCTCTTCGATGATCTCCTATGATCACCTCTCATGATGTTACACTAGTTGAGATTCCACAAATTCGTTCTCTTTAGTTCTTGAGAAGAGGTCTTTAGACTATTCAAGATTATTTTTCTAAGTCCATCTCTTTTTAACTTTCTGTTGTACCCCAAAATTAAAATTTTTGTTACACTTAGATATTTTGAAGAGATAAGTAAAAGTCTTGTTAAATCAGTCAAAAAGGTCAAAATTTGGGTGTGCAGGTCTTGCATGAGGGGTTAAAATGCAAAATTTTCAAAATCTGACAATCTGGGTCTGCTAAGAGCAACTTAATCTACAAAACCTAGATCTCAGTTTTTCATCCCTACTTTTTAGGAAAACTGCTATTTTTAGAAATTTTCTAAAAT
>VDFB02283527.1:0-36690 GCA_007258455.2 Sequoia sempervirens | reverse complement strand
ATATTTAGTGTTGATTTTTTACTATTCAATCTTTTCCTTGCCCATTTTCATTTAGTGGCCAGTAAAAAATGAGGAAGAAATTGGGAATTTGCCGTTTAATTCATATTGTTTTCAAGTTAGATGGCAACAATAACTGGGTTCATGCATACCATTACCGTCGGTAGCTGATTTCCAGCTATAAATACATGTTTGTTCACAATTGGCAATTTAGCTTGTGACTTAATTACCAACTGTGATAAAAATACAAATGCATTAAATAAATGTTCAATAGATACAAATGCATTGAATGAGTATAGTACAATCACAGCATCCTAAAGCCTAAATTGATGCCCACTGATGTCTTAATCCGGACATCATATATATCCTAAAGGCTAAAACCATAAATACAAAATTATGAATAAATTTGTAGTTGAATATAGGTGTATGAAGATTGATTCGAAACTGTGCATTTGAATCCCAATAAATCATCATCAAATTTGATACACTGCGAAAACACCATTCATATGAAAATTTGTAGTTGTTTCAAGTTACAACGTTATTATGATGACGTGTAGAAGATATATTTGTCATGTATTTTCCATGTCTTAGCTGCTGATATATTCACTTGGGTTTTGCATCTGGTCTATTCCATGGGGTTTGCCATTTCCAGTATTTTATCCAATTTCAACTCTTTATCACATCTCTTCCAATTAGATTCTGGGGCTCTGTTACGAAATTCTCAATATTATACCCTAAAGAATGTTTCTACAATAGGCTTTTTAATTCCATTTTTGGCATATTTTGTGTGCAGATCTGTCACATTAATCATCCGTCAAGTCAAGTATATCAATCACTATAACATTCCCCCAATACAGAGAAGAGACCAGGATATAAATGGTTTGAAATGTGGTTGCACAGAGAAAAGATTGAGACAAATTGTTTGCTAATGTGCATGCACTTAATTAATTTTTTGGAAAATGGAAAGCTGCTGTTTTGATGTGGAATAGATACGCCAGAGAATGAGGTTCAACTTCACATCTTTCTGGTAGAGCATCACTACAGTAACATGCAAAAATAATGCAATTCAATAAGTCAGAGTTGACCTGATAGATATCCGCAAAGACTGACTCCAGCCCCCAAGTCGTGTGTTCTCTCTAACCATTGTAACCATGCCAACAACACAGCATAATCATGGTGCTATATTTCCATCCTCAGGATGACATTGCCATCCCCTCAACAGGTCAAATACAGGGGACTGTAAACTCTTCTAAAATCTCTTATTGTGTGTTACATTGTCTCTTTGTTGAGACAATCCAAAGGACAAGCAACATCAAATATGAAGTGTGCATCCTGAAATACCTGCAGTGTTTAAGCAATTGAAATCATCAGTGCTTGTAGTCCTCTGAATGGGTAAGTGGTTGCTTGAGTTATCTTGTCTATAAGAGATGGTACTTATTACAAGGTGGCCATCTTGTTGGTCATCAACTCTATATCTGCAGATTTTAATTGTGACTGCTACCCTGCCCACATCATTCACCCTGGCTCGCACTGTAGACCAAATGTGAGTCAAGCAAGATATGCTAAAATGTAGAGTAGAAACTGCATGTCCAAGTTGTTGATTTAAATTTTCTGAAATTCTTTCTCTGCATGTTTGTAGATGATCTGACTTCTACTTGGAAGTTGTTAGCACAAATCTGACAAACAGAATGTCAACCTCTTGTGCTGTTGATAACTAGGTTGTTACCTTGACAATAAGCAGTTTGCTTTTATAGACTTAACTTATGCAACCATTCTGGAAACAAATATTGACAACTTGGATGGACTTTTTAAAATCTCCAATAACTTGTCACCTTACAATGGCACCAGTTAATCATGATATACAGGTGTCATGGAAGCACCATAAATATGTCATTATCATGGTCAACCCTACGTTTGTACATTTAACCATCTATATAAGAAATTTATTGCTTTAAAGTTTAAACAATTTATGACTAGCTGTCACTATTTTCCAACATAGGTGAAAGAAATTACCAGAATCTAACTACACTGCTTGCATGATAAATTGTTACAGAATCCACTTGTTCTAATCAATGTCTCTCTTTTCTCTTTTTTGTTCTGTAAATCGATGAGCTTGGGGTCTTCACCCTTTTTATATAAGTATAATATCAAAAAAGAGAGTTTTTTCAGATCCTTTTATACTGCCTCTCAATTTGAAAATCTGAGAAGGAATAGTTCAATAAAGCACAAAACTTTTTGGGACTAAGAAGAATACAAACCATAAACTGAACCTTATGATGACTAAATCAGACGTATAGATATCTAATACAAATCGATGATCTCTGTCTTGATGAACTTGGGACTGACAATTCAGTCAGAGTGCTTGGTATGGCCTGTCATGTGAAAAAGAAACTTGATTGCCTTTACCACCCTTTCAGCATAGTATTCTAATCCAAATCAAGGATCTGTGTCTTGATGAACTTGGGACCGACAATTCCATCAGAGTTCTTGGTAGGGCCTGTCATGCAAAAAAGAAACTTGATTGCCTTCACTGCCCTTTCAGCATAGTATCACTCCTGTTCAGGGGTGGCCTTGAAGGGAGCCATTAATTCTGTCACGTCCAGAGTAGGGGTGTAATTATTGGTCCTGTTTCTCAAGAAACTCTAAATAGTACTTATTTCTTTCAGCAGCTCCTTTAACCTTGCTTCCAATTCTTGGAAGGTTCTTATTGATAGCAATCCTTGAAATTCATTGCTTGCAACCAGAAGGGTTCCACCCGAGGAACACACTGTTGAATCTATAGCAGTTTCCAGATTCCAACTTGTCTTATCGGGTTCCTTGGTTTGGGTCCCCATGCCTGTTTTGGGAGCGGCCCGGTCTAGGAGCGGGAGTGCTCGGGGGAGCCCCCTAAATGCTCCAGGGTCCTTGTGGGTCTGTGGGACGTGAACCCACAGAGAGCCCAGGGTGCTCCTGGGCGCCAGCGCCTAGGGGGCACCTAAAGTGAATGAAAAAACATAAAAAAACTTCCTTAAAAGTTCAAAAGACACTAAAAACACCATCTTAGGCCAATTCAACATTTCATTGCTTTCCTCAAATCACATTCATCGAGCATATTTTTCCATTTTTTCATTTTGAAGGGTTGCTGGTTTTTCGAAGGAGATTGATCACAGGGTGCCAAAGGATCGAGGGTAGCTTGCACAGAGGAGATCTAATCATCTAAGATAAGCATTGTAACTGATTTTTTAGTTTTTTAACAAATTGTTTCGAGTTTTTGATGGATTTTTTCAAGTTTTTTTTTAATTAATTTTTTTTAGAAAAGAAGAAACAAGTTTTGCTATTTGTTTCAATGTTTTTTGGTGTTCATTTTGAATTTTCATTAGTTTATAAATTATACATATTGTAGGTTTGCATTTATTTATTTATTTTGTAATTTAAAGTTTTATAATTTCTTATAACAACAAAATCAAATTGCAATTTGTTTGAAATGGCCACAAGTTCAAGTTCAGTAGGTGTTGATGCAAACAAAAAATTCAAAATTGGTCAAGCATCTTCTTTATGGAATTATGTTACGATGCTTGAACAACTTCCAGGAGGTGGGGCATTCATTTGAGATTGTGGTGAGTGCAGAGTCCAATTTAAGAGCTCATATAGCTGAGTGGAAGCTCACTTATGTGCACAAAGTGGGAAAGGGATTAGAATATGTGAAGGGTAAAATAAGAAGGGGTTGCCAATGGAAAAAATTATGGCATTCATTAGAGAACAAGAACAAGTTAATGCTGTGAGTGAAAGAGCAAAATTAAGATCTCATCCTTTAGCAAAGAGAACATCAATGACTTTACCTATAGATTCAATAATGGCCTCTCAACATCCTTTCTTGGAGACACCCTCTATCCAAGTAGAAGATCCCACTCCTTCCCGCAAAAGAGGCCCATTGGATAAGGCATTTCAAACTAAAGCAAGAGACATTGTAGAGGAAAAAGTTGCACGTTGCCTTTATGCCAATGGTCTTCCTTTCAACTTGGTGAGATCACCATATTGGTGTGAAATGGTGGCGGAAATCAATAGTTCATCTTCTGGTTTCACAGGTCCTAGGTATGAAAAGGTGCCCACCACCTTATTAGCAAGAGAATTTGTTTTTGTAGAGACATCACTAAAACCAATTAGGGATTCTTGGATTAAAACATGAGTGTCTATTGTTTCTGATGGATGGAAAGATTGCAAAAAGCGACTTTTAATAAATGTTATTGCAGTGTCCCCCAAAGGGGCAATGTTTTCGAAGGCAATTGATTGTGAGGGGCAAATCAAGGATGAAAAATTCATTTTTGAAATCCTCATTAAGTCCATAGAGATGGGGGGTCTTGAAAATGTTCAAATCATTATAGATAATGCAAAAAATTGCAGGGCTGCAAATGCTTTGGTTGAGGAAAGGTATGAACACATTTTTTGGACACCATGCACCGTACACTCCTTTAACTTGGTGATGCAAGCAATTGGCACTCAAATAGAGTGGGTGAAAGCTATATATCAAGTGGGTGAGGAGATCCAAATGTTTGTGACAACCCACCATATGTCACAAAGCATTTTTAGGACTTTCTTGAATTTGGAATTGTTGAAGGTAAATTTAATATAATTATTTAATTTATTTTTTAATTTTATTTATGCCATGTATACTTATATAATATATTTTAATGTGTTATTAACTTATGTTTTACATGATCCTAGGTTGCTGAGACCCAATTTGTACATTACGCAATTATTTTGAGATGACTTGTGAAGGTGCCAGAGGCATTGGGTGCCATGGTTATTAGCAACAAATGGAGTATTTGGAAGCAATCAAGTTTAGAGTGGGCCTAGAAGGTCAAGCCATTGATCCTAGATGATGATTGGTGGGCTCGTGTGGACTATGTCTTGATTTTCATTGAGCCTATCATGAATATGATCAGGTTTGCTGATACCGATCGACGATGTTTGAGGGAAATCTATGATGGCATTGACTCCATGATAGAAAAAATAAAGGTCATAATATCACAAAAAGAGAATGACCCCGAAGAAATTTTTTTTCGAAGTGTTGAAAAAATCATTCATCACCGCTCGAACAAGATGAACACACCATTGGATCTCCTTGCATACATATGCATTGTCTCCCAAATACTATAGTGCACAGATACTTGCTTTGCCAGGGAGAACTCCACCATATAGAGATAGTGAAGTTGCTGATGGTTATAAGTGGGCATTCAAAAGACTCTTCTCAAATCCATAAGTGGTGGAAAATGTTAGGAAAGAGTTTGGCATTTTCATCTCAGGACGAAATCATAGTATTTGTGCCCTTCAAGAGCAATACAATGTAGATGCTCGTACATGGTGGTACCTCCACGAGCAAGATTATTTGTTCCTCTAGCCTCTTGCAATCAAGATTCTATCACAAGTACTTTTTGTCTTTTATTATTTAACATTTGTATTGTAGACTTTAGTGCTTACCATTCTTGAATTTATTTTGCATTTTATATTTTTAAAATTTAAGTTGTTTTGGTTTTCTCTCCAATTTCAACAAGTTGCAAGTTCTTCTTTGACTGAATGGAATTGGAGTACATACTCCTTTATCCATTTAGTGAAGCGTAACCGGTTGGCTGCAAAAAAAGTAGAAGACTTGGTTTATGCCCTTTCCAACTTGTGTCTTCTATCACATAAGCAAGATGGGTACAAGGAAGGTTCAATGAAGAATTGGGACATAGCCCCTGAGTGTGCCAACTTGGATGCATCTATTGCAGAGCTTGCTAGAGTCACTATAGATGATGATGATGATGAGACTCTTACACATGATGCCCCTAGTACGGGTGGCAATCCGTTTACTTGTGGTTCAAATGATGTTGAACCAAGCAATGGCCTTGATCTAGATCCTTTTGATGATTGATGAAGATTGAAGATAATTATACAAACTTTTGATCGTATTTATTTCAATTTGTTATTGTAATGATTTTCATTTGAATCATGACTCTAGACATATATGATATATGATATAATATTGAAATTTTGAACTATCAATTGGCATTTATCTTTATCACTACCATTGGTCAATGATTAAGTGACTATTGATGAAGTATCATACTATCAAATGTATTTACAATTTTTTATATTTTTATTTTTTTTGCATATATATATTAATATATAGTATATTATAACAGCCGTACCCAAGGGAAAAAACTTGTCGTACCGATATACTCATATATCGTGCTCATACTTGATCTCGTACCAATATTGACAACTTAGATTCCAATTGTTTTTTTCTCTGATGTAATGCTTAGCTAGGGCTCTCATTATTTCTTTATCCTTAATGAAGTTCAGAAGGTTGGAGATGAACATGGAGGATAAGTCTTAGTTTACGTTGTGCCATTTATCTCTTTCTAGAAAATCCACTCCTAGGACCTCCTCATGGCATGCTTAGACCCGACCTCCCTGAATGACAAATATTTTCCCAAGTCTTACATCCCATCTGTTATGTTGGTGATCTGAGCTGTAGACTCCAAATTCCTAAGGTTTGATAATCTCACAGGTGCCAGGGGTGTCAAACCTAGGAAGATTACCACAAATCTGTCTTCAAGTTGGACAACTAAAGACCAATGGTTGAGGTGGGTAGGACCTCCTTCACTTCTGGCTTTGCAAGACCAAGGGGGGTTTCCCTGAGCTGCTGGATAATGATTGAAAGACTTAAACACTTCCTTACAACAAACTATACCTACTGCACAGTATATCCCAATATTGGTGTCACAATATACCTATGTGCTAGTTTGGATATGTAAGACTAAGCATCTTATTAACAAATAATCTATCATATGAGTGTTTAGGAATGTGTTTTGTGATAACACCTTAGATGTTATAGACATTCAGACATGGTTGTTGGAACACACTAATAAAATTGAAAAGATGTTTGAGTTGATTGATTATGAGTGTGTTGAGGATGGTGGCAAGAGAAAACTAGTAATAGATCGATGCCTTCATCAAGTAGGGCAACAAAATCTCTGAATCTAATCAAATATGTAATGATTGTAACTAAGGTGATGCACTAATCAATGAACCACAAAATCCCAAGTTTTCCAAAATGCACAAGCAAGCTAGGCTCTACACATACATAAAAAAAAACCATAAATAGTTGCAGACTATTCAATGAGTCTACTTAGTAATCCATTCGCATACTCATACATCTCCTTTATTGTTCTAAAAAGATATCTTGCAAAAGCTTTACAAGAATTTAATAGTTGCCTGGTTGGCTAACTAATCAAAAACACATAAAAAAAAATACACCATGCATAGGGAGACACTCAATCAAGGTCGAATTTGTCATTAATCATCCATTCTACAATGGTTACAAGCATCACTACATACTTGGGATAAACCTAGATCATTTCAAAGCCAAAATATTGACATCCAAAATTGAAACTATGAACCCTTTGGTTTTGCAACTATGTTCCACCAAGTTTCCGGTACAGGGGGATAGCATAACGCATTTCAGGGACGACATTTTTTTAGGGTATTTTTGGGGACAGGGGGATGACTATATATAGATAAATTATAAAAATATAGGGAAATTTTAGATATTCATATGAGTAATGATAATCATAGCAATGAACATTGATAAAGTTGCAAATGTAATCATCAATCATATTGACATATGCATTATAGAGTCGAACAAATTAATATTACAGCTACTTAACTAGTAGCATAAAATGGGTCTCAAAATTGATTTACAACATTGCGGGTCAATGTATTTGAGCATTTACACCTCGCAAATAGAATAAAAGATGTAAATAGCAGCCAAAATTGTAACATACATTATTTTTTACACCTTATGTTTGTTGGTATCAGTAGCATGTTGCATTGAATCAAGTATAAACACATAAGTAAATTTTAATCTGTGCTAGAGAATTGCACAATGGAATATTAATTAAAATATAGACAGGTGGTATAATAGCAAGTTTTCCTTGTGAATTGTTCAAGGGTGTTGCTAACATAGTTTAGTTCTCTATGTATTTGCTACCATATTTTATAATTCGTCAGGACTTGCTATTTGGTTGTATTATTCAACTCTGGACGAAGCTTTGAAGAGGGAAATGCTTAAAGAGTTTGAAAGTTGTAATCAACTTCAAATCAAAAACCAAGAGTTGAGAAAGGTGATGACAAACTTGGAAATGGAGAAGCAAGTTGAAAGATAAACTAGCTATTCAAGGAGGTTTCATAAAAAAGCATTAAAAAAAACCTTTTTAATTTTTGGACCTTTTTTTTTGTGTTTTTTTGCTGCTGGAAAATAGGGGACTGACTGTCTCGAGGACGACTGACTGTCCCCTAGCCGTCCCCGAAACGTTTCCCTAAATTTGGAACGCCCCCCAAAAAAAAAAACATTTTGGGGAGTCTTGGGAAATGTCCCCAATGTGTCCCCTGTCCCCGAAACATCTCGGTATGGGTATGGGGGGCAAAAGTCTAGGGGATGTGTTCCCGTGTACCACTATTTTGCAATGTAAGTTTTTCCCTGCTATGCTCTCTCTTGACCAAAAATGTTATCCTCTTTTCAAAACATGGTTGCCAAAATAAATATACCCATGGTAGGAAGGTAAATAGGTTGCCCAATTGTCATGCAACATAGGAAATCCTAGCCAAGACCTCCACCAATGCACAACTGACAAGTGTCCTCTACAAATTTGATTTGATCAACAAAAAATGCCAAGAACATTCCTCTAACCCATGCCATGCCCTTGCATTAATGATTCATGGGTTTGAATGCAAAATTGGAGAAATCACCCACAAAATCCTCTGCAAACATGTCTTGGGGGTGATGCTTGACAAGAAAAAGGCCCCACAAATAACAAATGAGACAAGGGCGTTGAAATTTTTCCCTTTGATCCATGGGGAAAGAATTAAAATTTGCAAGGGAGGGTCATTGCAACTTTCATGGCATTGCAGATGAGGTAGGCACAAAAGAAAGCATGAATTAGGGTTTACTATAGCTTTCCCACGTAGCATTGGGCTTCTCCTTTGCATTTCCCTTCACTCTCGCCAGTGTTTGGTGCCTGTCAGGGGTCAAGCTCCAAGTATAATAGCCAAAAGGCACAAAACCACTCAATACTGCCCACTTATGATTTCTTAGGTCAACGTGCAAGTAAAGACATAAAATAGACCATTAGAGTAGAAGAGGGCAAAAATGAGACACAACAAAATGAGGTGCCAACATTTTGTTCCCCCCAAGATTGCCATATATTGCTTTTTCCCAATTAAACGAATTTTGGGCTCATGGCAATCACAGAGAGAAACAGCAAAGTGGAAATTTGTCAATCACAAATGAGTTTGTTTCTTCTTATAGGTGTTCGATAGACCATATCCTGAAATAAATGCTTTCCACCTTAACAAGTGTTTCAAATGTTCAAAGTTGATTGTCGGGAAATTGCCATCCCACACCTAGAGTAATCCTTGCCATATTACAATCTCATCATTATTAAATTTAATTATATCTTCTGAGTAGTTAATTCCTTGATTTGAGAGGTGATTTGCCATCCTACTGGCCTACCTATAGCAATGTAGGGTGCATGATTTTAAGAAGTTCAGCAAGGGCCAAGCCTCTCTAAGAATATTTGCTATTTACCAGTTGGTCAAATTTCTAATTTTGAGTGGAAGGAAAATCACCATTGAGTCTTCTACCACATACATTGACTCAATGCTTCAATGCCCACACATTCACAATAGCTGAAAACCCAAGGCCAAAGAAAAGGCTTTGGCTTCATTGTTTGTTCCCTCATTGAGCCTACTTGAGGCAGCCTTGATGATCTTTCCATTCGAGTCTTTTATGATGCATCCAGCCCCTTAAGGGTCAGGCTTTCTGTAGAAGCTCCATTGTAGTTTAGTTTGTAGGATCCAAGAGTGAGAGTGATCTACTTTATTTTATCTCTTTTAATGGTGCGAAGATTAGCCTGGGGATTCACATACACAGGGATCAATGTGTCTTAAATGCAAGCTTGTGGAGAATTTCCCTACAGTATGTCCAAAATTTGTTAAGCATTGTACAAATAAATGAAAATGGTTGATATATAATATTATATTTATTAACAATCAATCGATTGTTTTGTTTGCATAAAGAATGCTGTCTCATAATCTTCAATCATGTGTTCTCATAACCTCTGTTTTTCGATGATGTGGTTGTTTGTGCATGTGATCATCCTCAATCTGTAGTCAACAGCCTTAATGGGTGATAGATAGTAATACAATTATCAACTGCCAATCGATTGTTTTGCTTACAGAAAAACGTTGTCTCATAATCTGCCGTTTTGTGTGCTCATGACCTTGGAGTCTGTTCCTGCCATCATCCTCATTCTCTAAATCATTAATTTGATTATCTTAGGTTTAAGCAATTTATGACTAAGCTGTAATGCCAACAATGTCTTCTTATCAGTTATCCATGCAATTATTTCCTATTGAATGCTATTTACTTTGGAAGAAGAGTGGCAATTACTTTGGAAGAAGAGTGGCAAATAGATTGAAGATATAGATGTGCATCTTCATATGCAATCTTTCTTATTATTAACTACTGACTTGTACCTGTATATTGCTATAACTCTTTAATATTGGATATGGCCTTGTAGTACTCATGGCAGAAAAACTAAGAAAAAATACACAGCTAACAATGAAAAACAAAGAGATAGCTGGCAAATCAGCTTGCTTTAATCTTTTCCGCAGTGTGTGAAAATAGATATACGATGATGAGGGTGTGTGATGGTTGGATAAATCCAAGCACATGCAGTAAACAAAAATTACCTTTCCAAGCTATCTTACATGCAATTAAACAGGCACTTTTCTCCAAAAGTGGGCTTAGATAAGACCTCTGCAGTCAACTAATAATGTGGTGGTTCTCTTCTTGTGATTATTCCAAGTCTAAATGTCGATCAAGTATCCTAAGACAACAGCTGTTGAAGATTTGGAATAGTTGTAAGTAATGGTCACATTGACATCAACATGAATGCCAAGCTGAGCTGTAAGATCTAACCAAAAAGTATTGGGCCTGACTGCTTTGAGAATGGTCTAGGGAAATATTGACAGGGTTTGAGTTTGTGATGTTGTTCTTTGTTTATCCTAGTGAAGCCAAACACAGTCACCTGCCTGTGAAGAAAGAGTTATTTGATGACTATCGTGTAATTTCTTGAAGTTGTTTTAGGCTGTTGGAGTGTTGGAGCAGCGAAAATCAACTTGCAAGATCAAACCATTCCACAAACAAGAATATGCAATATAGAACAATATAATCATACAAATCTTAATAAAGGAAAGGACGAGGAGGTGAGAAGGTAGGATTGTAAGTCTGACTAACCCTCCAAATGTCACATGCGAAACACTAAGACAAGTGTGAGGACACATATAGAGTCTGTTGGTTTGTTTTAATTCCAACTGATTGTTTGAAACCATCTAAAGAGTAGCCAGTTCTTTTGCTTAAAGATTTCAATGGCCAATGAACAAGAGATAGCTATAATATTACTCTCCTCTGCACTACAGGTTCTGCAAGACCTAGGAAGGTAACCCTCAACAATATCAATGAATTAACACTCAATTCATGCTAGGATATTGGTTTAACATAAATGTTCTCATGAAATATGCCAAGAATTGCATAGAAATCTGTCTAAATGGGCTAAATTCTTGGAGACTTACACACTACTGGCTTTGAGAACATAAACAAAGCTTTAAAAAGGGCAAATTAAAAGAAACATAATTCAAATTGTCTTTATCATAAATGACCTTGGACTTATAACCAGTATTCTTACTTAGATTGGTGCCTTGAATCCTAGGCAACAGAGTCAAAAAGATTATGCAAAGGTTTTCTGAACAACAAACTGAGAACAAAATCAACGAAAGCCTACACATTGCTGCCTTACAATAATGTTATCTGAATTTAGATCCATATCCAATTCTTCTTAACAATCCCTGAACAACTAAAAACCCTTAATATTTCAGAAATAACAATTTAATCCATTACTTTAATAGAAGATCTTCAAGAAACATTCATTTGCTCTATAATGCAAAGATGAACATCAAAATATCCTTGATCAATTTTATTCATAAGAGGAACAAAATGTACATGGGAGACAATTGCCTTCCAATCTTTCACAATGTGTTCATATCTTTTGAAAGCATATGCTGCTATACATAATTTTACAATTGCATTCACTTTTCTTCCCTGAAAAACCTAGACAAGACTAGAACAAATTAAGACAATTTTTTTTGCTTACAAAATGGCTCGGAATTCCCTTCTATAGAGACAAGGGAGCAACAAGCTTAAAGCCATGGATAGATGTCACATTTTAATTTGACAACCCATCCGAAGGATCAAGACAAAACCGGTACAACTGCTTTGCAAAAGACAAAAAGGTACTACGGTAGAAGACAAAACAGTTGTAGAAGCCATTGCAGAAGATATTCCTTTGATTTGCATGATGAGGCAAAATGGGAGGCACATGATTGTCAGTTGTACTTCTCCACCTATGCTGCAAATTTATTTTCTGAAGGCCAAGGAGATGCTAGAATTCTCCTAAACATGATTTAAATGGGAAGAATACCTCCTCAGTCCATTTCTTTGCAGCGTCATTTTTTTATCAGACTTGTTTCTAACTTTACCAAGTTATCCATAGCAACATTGCATTTGTCCATATCTATATTATCTTCTACGAAAATAAAGCTCAAGGTGGGAGATAAGATACTGCTGAACTCCGGCCCTTCACACCTTATGATCCTTTACCATCTCGTCATCAGAACTTTTTTAGGCATAATGCCACACTCAAGATCTTCAAAAAACTCTAAGGACTGCTCCAAAGCAAGTTGATAACTTTCATGCATAACCATGTTGTCCTCAATAATATTTGAATTTTCCAAAATTATACATAATTCAATAGGAGCATTAATGTCAAAATTTGCCCTCCCAATCATCTTCTCTATTAACTCCCCCCTAAGGCACCAAATATCTTGGATAGTCTTGAGCCGAGCTTTTAATGGGACATGGATGGCATGAGTAGCAACAATTGCATTGTAACCATTCCAAGTATTCTCGAGGTGGCCTAAAATGTTAGATAGCCTATGACCAAATAGGCTATCAACAACCTCTGAGAGTTTTTCTTTTCTATCCACCCTTGACTTTTTCTTTGCTTCCTTGCTCTCAGTAAGCTCTTTCTTCAGTTTGTTCACCTCCAGGGTAAGGGCTGTCTTCTCTTGACTTTCCTTATCCCCTACCACAGTTTGGGGTGGTGGAAACAATCCTGTGACAACATTAACTTGTTCTTGCAACTTTAAATTTACAACATTTACCTTTGCAAGGTCTGCTTCCAACTTTCTTACAGTTGCTTCAGTGAACGCGGCTGTGCTCATAGTTAATGTTGCTGCCTGAAGGACACTGGTATCCTCTAATCTTCCGACAATCAAGTTGCCAGTCAGTTCATTTGTATCATTTATCACTTGGGGTTCGTTGGTCTCAGGAAAAATAGACCAAATTGCCAAGGTCTCATGCCTTGGATTGAAAGCCAACCCAAAGTATAGTGCATCAACTTGCTCCTCAGATGATAACATTGGGTCATCCCCCTGTTGCCTCTTGATGGTATCAAATGCAATTGCAGATGATATAAACCATCCTTGCAGCAACAGGCATCCACTTTTCCTGACAATTTCCCTTCTTTTGGGTCATGTTTTCCATGGCATTGACCTTTGCACATATTTTTGCTACAATTTCTTCTTTATTTTCTTTTGTCATCCTTGTTTTTGACTCCTCCATTTTCTTTCTAAAAGCTTCACCATTATTTTGAATTCTTGGGT
Organism: Sequoia sempervirens; assembly: GCA_007258455.2. NCBI lineage: Eukaryota > Viridiplantae > Streptophyta > Pinopsida > Cupressales > Cupressaceae > Sequoia > Sequoia sempervirens. The sequence goes on along the minus strand of VDFB02283527.1, from coordinate 22,890 downwards.
GATGATGAATTTATCATCCGACATAAACTCAGTGCAGGTTAGGACCCTGACATCATCCACCATTTGCCCACCAGTTTCAAAATTTATCAACATTCTATCATTGGAGGGTCTTTCAACCATCACCCTGGATGGGGGCTGCATCACCTGTCTCATGTTTGAATCATCTGGAAAGTCATCAAGATCTAGAGGGTAATCTATCAGAGATTCTGTCATAGGAGCATTTTGCTGCAATGGTGTGACCTGTTGTGGGATTGACTGCTCCTCCACTAGTGAGGATGGACCAAATCTATCTACCTGAGGTTGAGTCAAAGGCACATTAGCCAATAAGTTGGTTGCACTATCCAACATGATCATGATTCTAAGGACTGGGTCCTGAATCTCAGTTTATGCATCTTTGTAAGAAGGATCCATCTTTCTCCATTCCTCTGCAATTTGCACTTTTACCCACTGTTCTCTTCTCCTTTTAGCCATTGGTTTTGAGGAGCAATTTTTGATCAGGTCCTCAATTGGGTCATGTTAATGCATGAATTCAACAAGTTTATATTTTATCCTAGCATCATGGATGAAATGCTCAAGATCACATCTTACCTAGTCTACCCTCATCCTATAGGGTATCAGCTTATTTAGTAGCAGCTCCAAACCTTCTCTAGCAATGATTTGAAAATCTGAGAAGCTCAATGTAGATGGTAGGATGGCATGCTTCTTGTAGTTTGTAAATTGAGTATTGTTTGACTCATTCAGTTGCCAAATGATCTCCAAGAAGGCAATTATGTCTGGGACAGATTTAGGCAAAATGTGGGTTGCAACTGAGGAATCATAAACCCTTATTACTGTGGCATCTGAATAAAAGAACCAATCACCCCAATTGTTATCAAATCCCAACTCTGGATGGAGGTCCTTTGGTCTAAGGAATCTCCTAACAACCTCTGACAAACCCCAATCTATCCTTTGGCCTTCATTCCTTAAAATCTCTTTGACAAAGAATTCCTAAAAGATGTTGTAGTTGGATTTGTCACAATTACTATCCCAGATATAAGTCCATTCTTGTACAAGGAGTAATTTCTTCTGGGCATCATGGGATCTGATTTGCATAGGAGGAGACCAAATTTTCCTCCCACTGTAAAGTAGAATGTGGCACAGTAGAGAATACCATTTAAAGTGGAGAATATCCTTATTCTCTTTAATGGCACATAGGGCTTTGTGGATCCCATCTGAAATGAAAGCAGCATAATCTTATAGCTTGTTGACATCTTTTCTTTGGATATCTATCGTCAATACCATCATGTTGACTGGTATTTGGGTCTCGCAATCCATTCCTAAGACCTGGCACAATGCAAAGTAGGTCTTCACAAAGTAATCCTCAAAAATGTCGTAGTTGAAGGGCTCCAATTTCCCACTGGCAGATCTTCTCAATTCTCTATTTTTGACCTCTGGGCTTGAAACTGGGCAGCCACTTCACTCTATGGCTATCACTTAATCTTTGATATTCTCTAGTTAATGCTTCCGGGTCAATCAGTAGTTGAACATTTTTGTTTAAGTTAAAAACCTCACAAATGTAATTTTTGGCAAGGGTTGCCAAAGAAATACCTTTTCCATTGAAAATAGTCCTTTTCTCTAGCTTATAGGCCCTAACCACAACTCTAATTAACTCAACATTAATGAAAACATTTGGTACAATCAACCTTCCAACTCCTAATCTCCAGATTTTACAAATTGGTTTGTCAGCTAGACATTTTTTGAAACAAATATTTGAAAAGGATATAGCCATGAATCAAAATTATGGCATATTTGCAATAGTCATTTTTGTCCATTACCCTATCAGCTAATATCCCAGATGCTTGACCAATTCTAGGTCTCTTTGACGATCTTGATAGTTGGGCCATTATGTCTTCATCTAAGCCTCTTAATCCCTCTTGAAGTTTTGGCCATGGTTTCTAGGGTTAGGGCTTTTGATTACGAAATTGGGGCCTAGGAATTTTTGTAATTCTTTAAACTTTATACCCAATTCAATTTGTCTTGTGATACTTCAAACCTTAAAATTTTTCCTTATCAGATCAGAATTAACCCTTTTCAGATGCAAGAGAACAACAAGAAGGATAAAACCACTTACTTTTTAATCACGGCAGTAGACCTCAAAAATGCTTTTGAAAATCCTCGTCAAGTCGAAAATTATCACGACTTTTGCGCTAAGAATCTTTTCACAATCTGAATAACAAATGCAGATGTAATTATGTAGAGAATTGGAGGTGAATTGGTAGGTAAAGCCCAAATCTCCCATCAATGTTCACATGCACGAAGGCGCGCCTTGCAAGTAGACGTTTTTCCATTTTGAATGTGGATTGTTGATCTTTGAGAGATCAATGGTTTTCATGAGCATTTGAATTTCCTTTCGTGAAATGAGAAACACCTTTTCAACACTATAATATTGGACACGTGTCACCATTTCGAGGCTTCGTGGAGATAGAAAGAACTAGCAAGCCGCTCCTGCGAAGATGTTAACATTCGCGAAATGAAAGAATAGAGCGAGGAATGACATGCAACATGATTTCAAGAACTTGTGGGAGAAACAATGAAAACATAAAAGCCCTTGCGATAAGAGCAGCTTGCGCAAAATGAAATTAACCCTTCAATGAAGCACTGTCACTCGCAGAAACAATCCCTTGGAAATAAAAGGCTCCACAAAGCGCATAGCTAGGGCGAATCAACCAAATGACGACAAATGGCGCTGACTAGGATTTAGGTGGGGACCACCCAACAAGCTTGGTATTCAGTAACTTAAAAGGTTTTAAATGCACATGCGGTAACTGAATCAACTTGGGGCATTAGGAAAAGGGGACGGTAACACATGGTCCAAGAGACTTCGCTGAGACAACTTAAAGTACTGGGAACTTAGAGAGTAAGTCATTGATCGAAAAGAACAAACGGAAGTAGGATTTTATCATTTAACAAGTAGAGGGCCCATAATGTCAGTTGTGATGGGACATGTGTCGTTGTTTTGCATGTTTGTGGGTAGATCCAATATAAATGAAAAGTGCCCACGATATGAAAAGAGTGTGAAATAACGCCATGTGTCAAGTGGGGTCCGATGAGACTAAAGGTCAAGCAATTGTTTAAAAGCATATAAAAGGGAATGAGCTTAGCGGGTATTTAGGCAAATGGGGCCGGTTAAAAAATGAAGTGGGGGCCTTGAGGAAACAACTTAAGGGACCAAGTGACCAAGGTAGGTGGTTAACAAGAAAATAGAAATAAAGTGCAAGGGCTCGGCTAGGGTTTAGTGTTTTTCTCAGCCCTAATACATTTTTTCTTACACCCCTACAAATATGACAACGTTTTGCAAATTTTCATAGGCATGGAATAGGTAGAGAGCCAAAATCTGGAAAAGTAATATCAGAGTCCACATGAGGTGAGACCAAGAGTAAAGAGTCTCTCTAAGTGAGCTTAAGCGTATTGTGAACATGACCAACAAGGTAGTATAATAACTAGTTAGGTAAAAACACTTTTCACACCAACATGGAGAACACAGTAAATTTTGGCTTGAAGCTTGGCATAACTCTAGATGATGAAGGAGCATTGTCATGCACCTTCTGTTGTCGGGGATATACCTCAAGTTCAAAAAGTCACGGAAATCTCGTTAGGCACCAAAGGTTGGAAACCGTGAAAAACATCCAAAGGAAAGTGCCTCGTAGAGATATGGGAACCTGAGTTGCAGCAATGCTAAATTATATGCAGGTAGTTGTTCCTCTGTTTATAAAAATTATTAAAACATGATAAGGTGCAGTTAACAATGAAGAAGCGGAGAAGGACCATTGTCAACAAAGAAGTTCTCACCAATGATTTCTAGAATTGACTTGAAATGTGAGTCACAATATAAAAATGACAATGAATGGCAACCTGATATTGCTTCAAACATGGTTGAAAACGAGTTCACATGTAGAGGATTTTGGAGAGGTTGGTCTTGGTGAGCTTAAGTATAGTGTGAAACAATGAATGGAGATTTTACATAACAACAAAGATGCAGTCTTCTTGGGAGAAAAACACGAATAAAATAAATTATCATCAAGTGCTAATACATTGCAGGCTTCAGACTGAAAAGATCAGGTTTTTTAACTGGAGAGTGTTGACAAACATAATTCTCTAGCATGTTTTTGCAACTAAATCCGATTTAGTAATGCTGAATTTGTTGCAAAGTGATTTCTATGCCAAAATGATCACCAACAGAGATTTACTAAGACTGGCGTAGCAGAAATCTGGAGTTTTTTCTGTGCCAAATTGTTCGCTATAGGAGACTGAGTGAATTTCTTATCACACAAATCTGGTGAGAAGGGTGGATAAACATAAAGTTAGAGAATCTATTTAACACTTTACTTAAACTATAGTCAAGGAAATGTGTTTCATTGACCACTATAGGCATTGCAATTTTGTAAAGCATCAACAATTAAACCATGCCAGGAGTTTCTGGAATAAAGATCTTACTACTCATCATAGGTTGTGCCCAAAGTGTCCAGATGGTCAAGTCCCTGGGAGGGCAAGCAAGAAAACTATGGTCAAGGAAACATGTTTCATTGACCACTTTAGGCTTTGCAAAGCATCAACAATCAAACCGTGCTGGGGATTCTTGGAATAAAGATCCTCCCACTCATCACAGGTTGTGCCGAGAGTGTCTAGATACTTAAGTACCTGGGCGGGCAAGTAAGAAGGTCTACCACTTTGTTGGGGTGACATCCATCTTAACTTGATCTTCAAATTGTTGAATGTAAGATGACCGATCTTAATGTCAAAATTCCTAAATCCTTGATTGAATGTCTATATCTGGAGGGGCCAGCAATTATTTTGCAAAATGACTTCCTTAGCGAGAAGATGATGATGCTACAACTTGAGTGCTTGATCTGAGGCATAAAATTCCTTGTCATAAGTGCCATAATTGAGCTTTGTGTTTGAATGATACATGATTGGATGTTCTCCATGCTTAAGAACCATCCTAAGGCATATTGAGAAGCAATTTGAGTAGATCTGTCATTGGAGTAGAGCACAAAGACTCTTTCAAATACCGTTCTGTTTGAGAAGCTAACAGACTCCAGTTAATAATATTCTAATTAGTGAGCTGATGAAGATGGGCAACATTTGAGTATGTGTGAATGAAATTCTTATAGTAGTATTTACCTGTCAGTTAACATTTTAGATATGAAATGTTAGTTGAGGGGGTCACTTAGGGAGGACCTTCACTTTAAGTATGCATGTACTTTTTCCTCTTGGCTTGGAGCTAATGTTAGAGAAGAACTGCAACCAATAGGCATATTGACTAGGTTAAGTAGCTCTTTCAGGTCGAAGTGTAGACCGAGAGCATCTAGATAGAGGACAACAAATTTTCCAAGAAGAAGCACGAATAAATGATTCGTGGTGCATATGGATGTAAAAGGTGCATTGATGACATTAATAAAAAATGCACATAAATGCCTCTCTAAGAAGAGGCCATTTCTGTTTCTATCTTGACCTTAAAGACATGACCAAGTGGTGCATACCTCTCTCAATCACTCTGTTGATATTGCTGCCATGGATTTAAGGTTGAGTGTTGCTATCTTTGTCTACCGTTTGGTTGACTTCCCCGATTGAGGCCAAAAGACATGACCAAGTGCTTGTGGAGCACAAAGTTTGTCTTGAAGGATGTCTTCCAAATGTCAAGGGGTTTGATGCAAATTTGCTGATACGAGGTTGTCATTCGTAGGAGTAGTGGTTCTTCACATTGATTTGGTGAGAGTGTGATAATGTGACTAAACACCATTAATTGTGGGCTGTATCTTGTTCTCTTTGAGCAACGGGCTTCTACTAGAGCAGGAGATCTACAAGAAATGTTGGGCTGTATCTCATTCTATTTGAGCAATGGGTTAATTTGTTGCTCTCTCAGCACTTTTAATGTGTAGTGTGATAAGGGAGCCGTTTGGGCAATTGTGATTCTATTTCAATCTCAATATAATGCCGGGTTGTGTATTGTGGTTTATTTGACATATTTCCTGGCAACTTTTAGTTGGTTTGTGAGATTGTCATCCTTGGGAAGTGGATAGCAGTTCTTTGGTCATTTTTTTGAGAGCATGGTATTTTTCTGACTAATTGGGGCTCATGATATTCCTTCTTAGAAAGATGATTAGCAGGAGATTCTCAAGGACCTTTGGGGCGTGGGAGGACTGTTGGGATATATCTTGTCCTCTTTTAGCAATTGATCAAATTATCATTCTCTGAACACTCTTCTTGTGTATAGTGCGATGAGGTTGCTGATTATGAAACTGAGACCGAGGCAAAACCTCAACAAATTATTGACAAAATAGTCATTGACTGTGAAGGTGAGTTGATGATTGGAAGGGCCTTGAGTTTTGCTCATCTAAAAGTGTGTTGGTTTGGGTTTGAGATCACAGATGTTGTTAATAAAGTGTCTATTTCACTTATATGAGCACATAATTTCTTCTCATTGCTAGATAGAAAAGTCAAACCCTTAGTGGAGCCACCACTCACTAAAGAAATTTCATCGGTTGACTAGGATGTTGCAAGTGTTGAGGAGCTGGCAGGTGCACATGATGAACTCTTTTTCTGAGATAAAAACTGACTTGAGCTTCAGAGATGCATTCCACTGGTTGGAATCCACCTTTGAAGCAAGTTGTAAAGCATACTCTAAGGAAATGACACTCAGGAATTCTATTTTCTTCGGGTCATGAACAACAGCACTGAGATGAAATTGATTCAAAGGGCCCCATCAGCATCTTGCAACTCCAACTTGACACAGGTTTGAGGTGGTTGATGTGCTAATGCCTGGTGAAGATGAATTGAATGTGCTTAACTACCTACAAAAGTTGGTCTAGGGAAAAAGAGAATGTGATTAGGTGCATGCCAAAGATAAAGCATTGGAACTTAAGGCGATTGCAATTAATGTTTGTGATTGAAAAACAAGTAGAATAATTCAATTATAGCTTAATCTCGATGAGATGAAATTTGGAAATGAAGAGAGAAGACTTGAGAAGGGAATATTTATCATCTGTACAATGGTTACAAGATAATGCCCTTTTGTGCACGCTGTTTGAAACGCCAGTTTCATGTCACATTAAGTGCTTCATGTAAGAGTGTACCTCAGACTGAGTGCTAATTAGCTTGGCTTACAATTAATTGGTGTCTTCATTAATGCATTTAATTGTCAAATAATATAACAAAGCATGACAATTGGTGACTGGAAAAACAAACTAAAGTAAGAACTCTGGTATTTGTGTCCAGACAAAAATAAGGTCCATTTGATGAGCTACCTGAATCTAGTTGCTCAATTGATCTAGTACAATGATTTCCGCTGTTTTATGCCTTATGTTATCTGTTTTTTCGAAGTGTCAGATTGATTGGTTGCAGTGGTGTGTAAGTTCATCTTGTTTTTGTTTGATAAAATCTTGGTCCCATAAATCACTAGTGCCCTTGGTGTATTAAGTAGTTTGAATGGCCTTGAAAATCTTCTTAACTGTTTGAAATCACAATATATGAGAAGGCATATTGCATGGGCTGCCAGATTTGAGATTTCATTTGTAGAAAATCTTGGAATTTAGTTTTCAAATTTTATTTATTTGACATTCAAAATTCGTTCTTTTTTGATTTAATACAAATTAGTTTGTACTACCCTTTTTAAATTGTAGTTAAATTGTGGAAATATTTTCTAGCAACAATTGAACTCCTGTGACATGTTTTTATTGGTATGTGAGAGCAAACCTCTGTTGGGTTTGTGAGCTTTGCAATCACTAGGTTTTTTGCTGTTTGAGCTTGAGATTTACTAAAGATCTTACTCGAGTAGTCTAAGTTAATTTAAAGTTGAGATATATAGAAGAGTTCTGAGCATATCTAATTCCATTGAAATCTTAGTGCATGCCTGTTTGTGCATCTCTCTTCGTTAGCAATTGTATTTAGGTGAATAGGAAAAGGGTTTCTGAAACCATTATAGGAACAAATTGTTTGGAGGGTGGCTATCAAATTTTGTGATCCATAAGATTTTTTGTCATTGGAGCTAGATTACTGGTTATTTCTCTGGAGATCTGAGATATGTATCTTCTCATATAGAAATATCAGTGCATTGTTATAATTCTTCTTTAATTAAACTCAGACTAAGACAACTAATTGTACAAAATTAGTTTGGAGAGTGGCTATCAAATTTTGTGATCCATAAGTTTATTTGTCATTGGAGCTAGATTACTGATTCACATTTCCCGAGATCTGAGATATATTGTTGTTTTTATATGATCAGATTTAATGCACAGAATTAATTCAAAATCAGACACAATAACACAGCAGATACCCTGGGAAAACCCTCCTCTTGAGGGAGAAAACCCAGCAACAAAGATCTCTCTTATATATAAAATAATGGCAACAAGTCTCTTTACAAAGAGGCCACACACAAGGCCAATATCAGTACCAGCAATGGCTGTAGAACAATCAAATAATCTGCTCTTACTTGATCTCTGATCTGCACTTAACTTCACAATCTGCACTTAGAAGAATTCACACTTCTCCCTTGAAGAGTTTGCACTTATTAGCTCTTGACCAAATTCGCAAACTGAACTTTGATGATTCGCAATCTGCTAATAATGAATTCATCCTTGCAAATAATTCATACAAGATGATATATCACACTTTCTTGATGTTCGCCCTGTATGTATTTCGCACTGTATGATGTGTGTCTTTGTAAGATGTTCGCACTGTATATATACAACTTAGGGAGGTCGCACCTCCTCATATCATAAGGTCGGCCAAGATAAATGTTATTTACAAGACACAAAGGATGTCAGCCAGAAATATATTCATAAAGAATGTCGGCCTTAATAAATATTAAATGTCTTCTAATAAGTGACCAAGATGAATTCGTATTCTTCTCATGTCGGCCATAATGAAAATAATACAAAACAATAAATATAAATTGAATAGCCAACGCTATCATTCAATTTATGTTTCCACGAAAGAGCTGAGCTGGAAGGAACTACTGCTGCTATATCATTAACACTCCCTCTCAGCTAGGGAGAGAACTTCCAGTTGCATAATACGAATCATCTCCATATGAGGTTCATCTGCCATCATTGCCTGCAAAAAGATATAAAGAGAGGAATATCACCTCAACGTGATATTAGATATCGTCTCGATATCAACCATCAAATGGTAAGTACTAGTGTTCATCACTTGCGTGATGTTGTCACCTCAACGTGACTTTCACCATGGCTCTCCCAGAGGGTGAAACACAAGTACAAGAAGATCATCACGGACTCTCTCACGTGATGTTGTCATGGAGTCACACACATGACATCCACCCGCGACTCCGCCTCAGAGGGGAAAACAAGGGCTTTCTACCTCAAATTCTTCCACATGTAAGAAAGTGCAATAGTAAGTATAAGTGTTCATCACTTGCGTGATGTTGTCACTCTCAACGACTTTCACCCCAGGTGAAACACAAGTACACAAATATAGTCAGTACATTGCCATGACATCTGGCACTATGACTCAACTCGTGAGGGTGGAAACAAGGGTTTTCTACCTCAAATTCTTCCGCTACAAAAAAGAAATGACAATTGTGATTTCACCGAACTTTCACGAGAAGAACCCATTAAACAAGGCTCACCGAGTATTGAGATTCATATCGCTACCAAGGCTAGATTCTCCACCATACCAAGCTTATCTCGGAAGTATACAAACTTTATCCTAGCGAGAGGTTTGGTGAGAATATCTGCCGTCTGCTCATCAGTGCTAATGTACCTCAACTGTACAGCCTTCCGCAGTACCATATCTCTGATATAGTGGTACTTGATCTCAACATGCTTGGATCTATCATGAAACATAGGATTGACAGAAAGCTTCACACAACTCTGATTATCACAATGAATAATAGTAGGCTCCATTGATTGTCCAATCCGCCAGAGCTTACGGCCAGCACCGCTTCCCGAAGTTGCCATGCAAGTCGCGAATGTACCTCCGCCAGACCTAATGCTACGATCAGCTCTCGTTGCACCAGAAATCATAGCGTAACCCAAACCTAAGCAACAGCTCGTAGGTGTCGACTGTGACACAACCCGCCTAATCGTAATCGCGAAACTGCAACTCCCAAGTCCTGATCCAAGCATACCAACCCATATCTAACTGCGGCTAATGCAAGAATCTCGTGATAGTTTATTGCAACAAGACAACCGCCTCTCGGATCACACATAAACTGGCTAAGTGCACTCACTGCATAGCAAATATCAGGTCTAGTGTTAACTAGATACATCAAGGATCCAATCAGTTGTTTGTACAACGTAGGATCCACCAAATCTGAACTAGCTGCAGCAAGATTACCATCTTCTTCAGGCTCAGCAGGCTCCCTCTAAATCTTCAGGCACTTGCATCAACCTTCTGACCTCTTCGTCCAAGATTGACTGCAACACTTTGACTTAGATAAATGTTTTCCAGTGCACACCTTGGTACTGAAGAGAGTTCAGAATAGTCCTCCTCGACCTCATCTCAGATCTCACTATTCTGAATAGGTTTGCGGAGCTACCAATGACAAATCCAGAAGGCAATCTTGAGCAATTATGATCTCAGCAACTGAAGGGATCCTCTAAGGGTTTAGCACAATCTTCACTTCTTCTCAGTGAGTTACAAAACTCCCTCTTGATCCTTGCTTCAGAGATTGCAAAGAAGACTTCTGGAAGTGAGCTCCCTCTGGCCACCAGCTCAGTCCCAAGGCTGCTTGATTATTTCTTTGGTCGGCATGACTTCCTCACAAGATGCCTCAAGCTTTTCATCACTAAGCAATCTCTCATCACCTTCTTGCTCCTAGAACATTGAACTGCAAGCATTTTAGAGAGAGATTACTAACAGTTTATAATTACCCAAAGAAATAACAAGACTGGAATCATACAAAGTTTACAATCACAGGTTATAACATGAATACATAAGAATTTATGCACAATGTTAGAACATGAATAAATCAACCTGAAAGAGAAATATATCAAAAGATCAAACTAGAGGGATAAAGAAACTTATCTTTATATAATTTTGATATAACTCTTTCTTTCATCTTTTACTCCTCTCGAGAGTGCCAAACTCAGCACAACAAAAAACAATCTGCACAACTACAGATTTCTTGAATGCATTATGCGGTTAGCATGTAGAACCAACTCTCTCCAAGAGTTCAAGGTTCTATCACAGAGCATGCATTGGAGAATGATATCGATGTGATCAACCTATCACAACGAAAATACAATTCTCTTCCTTTTTACTCAAGGATCTACATGATTAGCATGAATCAACTCACAATAGATAATTTGAAATCTTCAAAGGATCTTTATGCTAGAGATCACAACTCAAGAGAAATCACTAACTCTCTTTCCTAAGATCCAACTAAATGAAGTAACTGAAATTCAAACTAGAAAGGTGATTTCAACAAAACACAGAATACTTATCTTCCTTAATATTCTGATGAATGCAATTATTGAACACAGTATGCTGTTCTTATACTCAGATCAATCCACAGCCTTCATGACTCGAGCACAGACCCATGGCAAGGTTAAATTTGAACAAGGCCTATGACTGCTCAAATTTACAATGCACTCTGTTTCTAACTGCAATCCACTAGGTTATGCAACATGCTTACTAGCAATACCCAAAGTGTTAGAGATAGATAGGATCATCACTCGAAAGACTTTATCAGATCTGCACAACATAGCAGACTGAGATTCACATAAAAGAATATAAACAAAAAAAAAAAGGAACCAAATACTTATCTCTATTTGATTGCAGCCATTTGATTTCAAACATCAACCCTTGGCAGCACGATCTGACATAGTTGAGCTCTTGACTGCAAGGTTGTGAAGACCATTGAAGTCCATTCTAGATAATGACATCATAGAATTCTCTCAGAATACATGACTACTTCAGAACCTTCCATAATCATGTGCTTTTAGATCTCTTCAACAGATCCCGGAAGGTGAGATCGCCGCATCATATAACTCTCTTGGAATCGTCTGATCTCAGATTGCTAACAATACGACTCAAGTAAACTCATGAAGAGAGCCAAGTTTGATGCACTCCTTTCGTAGATGACAAAACTGGACTTTTTTGAAATGGAAGGACCAAAGAATGCACCCCGCACAGAAGTACTCTACTGGCTCAAGTAGAATGCGCTAGATCTGACTTCGAATTGCTTTTCAAGATCTGATCAGATCTTTCCATAAACCTGGCTTTGATACCATGTTGTTTTTATATGATCAGATTTAATGCACAGAATTAATTCAAAATCAGACACAATAACACAGCAGATACCCTGGGAAAACCCTCCTCTTGAGGGAGAAAAACCCAGCAACAAAGATCTCTCTTATAAATAAAATAATGGCAACAAGTCTCTTTACAAAGAGGCCACACACAAGGCCAATATCAGTACCAGCAATGGCTGTAGAACAATCAAATAATCTGCTCTTACTTGATCTCTGATCTGCACTTAACTTCACAATCTGCACTTAGACGAATTTGCACTTCTCCCTTGAAGAGTTTGCACTTATTAGCTCTTGACCAAGTTCGCAAACTGAACTTTGATGATTCGCAATCTGCTAACAATGAATTCGTCCTTGCAAATAATTCATACAAGATGATATATCGCACTTTCTTGATGTTCGCCCTATATGTATTTCGCACTGTATGATGTGTATCTTTGTAAGATGTTTCCACTGTATATATACAACTTAGGGAGGTCGCACCTCCTCATATCATAAGGTCGGCCAAGATAAATGTTATTTACAAGACACAAAGGATGTCGGCCAGAAATATATTCATAAAGAATGTCGGCCTTAATAAATATTAAATGTCTTCTAATAAGTGACCAAGATGAATTCGTATTCTCTCATGTCGGCCATAATGAAAATAATACAAAACAATAAATATAAATTGAATAGCCAACGGCTATCATTCAATTTATGTTTCCACGAAAGAGCTGAGCTGGAAGGAACTACCGAAGCTGCTATATCATTAACACATCTTCTCATATAGAAATATCAGCACATTGTTATACCTCTTCTTTAATTAAACTCGGATTAAGACAACTAATTGTCAAAGGCAGTACAAGAAAAAAATGTTTCAAATTGGCAAAGGCAGTACAAGAAAATTTTGACAATACAAGAATTAAAAAAAAAATTCTGTCTAATTTTTGCTATATGCAACATCTCTATGTTTTATGGTATTTAGTTTTTGGTTTGGACCTACTGAATGTATGTAAGAGACCTTCTTTTCATGGCAGCCATTAAGTTCATGTTTTTGTATTTTCTCACAACCATCATTATGAACTTGCATTGTCAATAAATATTAAATAACTTTGATGCTTTGGAGTGGTTTATTCTGACTTGTAGTGAACTGATTATGCAGGAAGTAAAGTTGGGGTGCGACTTGCTTGCCCCAGATGTAAGCAACATTTTTGCTTTGATTGTGATGTTTACATTCATGAGAGCTTACATAATTGCCCTGGTTGTGAAAGCTCACCTACAATCACATCATCATAAAGTACCTGTTGGAGAGTGGAATTTGTGATTGCTTTAGTATCACTGGTGTTCTGCACTCCACATTTTATCTAACAACCATTCTTCTGCATCAATTTTCTATTTGTTTCCTGGAATTGAGACAAAACTAATTGCTTGATGATTTTGACTGGCATATTAATTACAAGGTGTTTCATGGTTAGTGGATGCCTCAGATTTTACACCTGGTGCATACCAGGTTTCTGAACATTAGCAGTACATTCCAGACATGCTTGATTATGGGTTTCTAGAACTCAATTGGAATGTAGTTTTCTATTAGAGAGGAATTTGGAAGAGTTAAATTACTATATATTATGACGACTCCCAATCTTCATGGATAACATTTTTTGTTTGTTGCTTCAATGTGTTCAAAAAATGGATGGGTGCAATTTGTTTAAAAAATGGATGGCTGAGAAATGATGGCCAGCGAGGGCTACAAAATGGTCCTTTACAACAGCCATTGACTTTTAACCTGAATAATTAATTGGTAAGTTGTAGTCTTTAGATTCAAACGGTAATCTCTGCAGTGTCGTGCATAGAATAAACATAGATGCGTTTTTCTTCACTTACTAAATATAACCGAATATTTTTCTCTCCAAACTACCTAATCACCATCATAGGACATACCTTTTTCTAAGTTATTTTTTATGTCTCAATTTATTTAAGTTTTTAATGATCTATATTTTGCTTAATTTTTAAATCAGAAAGCCCTTGTACATCTAAGGGGTTGATTTGGTATATTCATGAAAATAGAGTTACTTTAGGTTGACTGTATTAAGAAAGATGTATTGTGGACAACATTGGTTCTGTTCCCTGCTGGATGGGTATTATTTTACTGATCTCATCCGTCCTCACAAATGAATTACACGTCATATGTCAGCTAATTTTTAATGGTCATATACTTTATAATATTCTCTATAGCATAGGTCTTGTCGAGACCTTACAACCCTATATAATTGTTTTCAATTTTTTTTTTCAAATATTATTATTCGAACTCCACTTAGGTGGACTAATAAGTATTATATTTCTGGAGGAAAACTGGTAAGCAACCTATGATGTTTTCATATTCTTGTCTCTTATAAACACACCCTTAGATACACACAAATGAGCACACACCTACCCATGCCTCACAAAATCTATGAAGAGTACAATTTCGCAATTATATATATCCTCTTTGTTCAAGTGGCTGATCTTACATGTTTAGAATACATATATATATATACATACACAATATTTGTAGATTTTGTGGGCAAGGAGAATATATATTTGTTTATTTTTATTTTTTTCTCTTTTTCACAAAATCTACAAATAATGTGATTTCTCAACTTCAGGTATATCTTTGCTTTGTTCAAGTTGCTGATCTTGCACATTTAAAATTTATCAAACTAAAAACTCTCCACATATATTTTCTTTCTTCACAAAATCTACAAATAAGGTGATTTCACAATATCATCTTTGTTCAAGTGGCTGATCTAGCACCTTTATAATTCATCAAACTTCAAACCAAATATATACTCCCCTTATTCAAGTGGCTGATCTTATCCTTCAGAATCCATCAAATTTCCAATTAAATTGGCTCTGGTTAGTTTTTATGTAGATTTTTATGCCTACAAATAGTATGATTTCATAACTTCTTTTGAAGTAGAGATATAATTTGTTATTTCAGTTTAGTTTTTGTGTATTGATTATATAACAATAGAAGGCTATAAAATGGTATTATTCCTTAGATGCGTTTTACACATGGAATGCCTTTATTTTTTGGTATTGCAATGTTTCCGTATCTATAAGCATTATGAGAGACAAAAGTAGGGCATGCCTTTGGTCCTTTGCAAGCATTTTGCCTGCAATACAGGAGGTTGAAAAATATCTGGAGGAATTTATTTTTGGACCTTATTTTCATGGTTTTCTAGTATTTTAATTTTGTAGGAAATGGTTTCTTAGGCTTAACAAATTAGGCCTTCTAAAATCTTCGTTTACAAAGCTGTGCATCCGTTGGTTAAACTTCTTATTGAATGCCTTTCATTGTAGATCCTAAGAAATTACTTGATTAGTATACGAACTTGGGGTGATTGTAATGCAGTATGACCTGAGTTCAAACCTTGTTCATCATGCTCCTTGTTTATGATGTTGCCTGTAGGTGGCCAAAACATTTGTATAGGATAATAAATAGCAAGCTAACAAAATAATAATTTGACATTTGGGTTAAGGAGGTTCAAATTTATCTGGTAGGAGAAACAATGTGTAAATCAAAGAATTCTAAGAATTGCCAAATATTAAATATGTCTTATGATTGCAAAGCAATTCTATTGTAAGAATACAAATACAAATATAAGAAACTGGAATAATGTAGCATTTATAAATTTGGATTGCTTGTAGCGATAAGATGCTTTACGATTGGGTTTGCCAGATTAAAAAATATTATTAAAAAAGTACTTGCAAGTACGTAAAAGAGAAATAATAGTTAGGTGTTAAGAGTTTAACAAATGGTGTGTTAAAACACATGATTCAAGCATCCTTTTCTTCTTCCTGAACACTTGGCATATGGTGCTGGAATTTAAAATTTCAGAAGGTTTGGAGAATTGTTCAATGATCATTTAATAAATTTTGTTTGGGAGAAATAGAAGAATTTATGAAGAGGCGGAAACTTGTCTAAAAGAATGAGTATCTAGAATCAAACTCTTAAGAGGTGGATAAAATCATTGAACTAAGAGACACCTCTCAAAATGAAATAGAGATCCTTTGTTAAGTAATCACTTCCTTGGCCAGGCTACTAAATTAAGGTGCAAATGGGACAAGAACCACCTCCATAAGTTACAATGATGCTAAATTTGGAGGTTGCATATGGTATTCTTGTCTAGAAGGCAGATTTGGGATTTTGGAAGACTTTAAAGGCTTTGAGCCCTAGTAACTTACTCTTTGAAGTTAGGATTACCCTCTAATAATATGGTGGAATTGAAAGCCCTTCCATTTGGTCTCAAATTGGGTCACTTAAGAGACTTCTAGAAGCTAATATAAGGGGATTTAGAGGAACTTATACAAGATGTAAACATAGGCAAAGCAAATCTTCCAAATTTAAAAGGCATGATGAAGTAACTATATTGAAGAGAAGCCTTTGATTATTTCCTTACCCCATAAAGAAGAGGCAAAATTGTGATAATTAATTGTGTTATAAACTTATGCATGGAGTTGGAGGTTAATGAACTCAAGTGTAATAATGAATGTTCTTTTAATACTTTGAATGGCTTGTATGCTTTCTAATTCTTGATGATTAGAAACCATAAATGAGCTCTTTTAGTACACAACTTAGAAAAGCATAGAAAATAGGGGTAATGAAAGTACCTTCTCAACAATAAGCATTACTAGTATAATTTTTATATTATTCACCAAGTTCATGATACAATGTACAATGTAGAAACATTAATGTCCAAAATGCAGTGACTAATTGCATGTAAATGCCATGGCATGCTCCTCATCAATGAAACTACTAGTTTTGCCTAGCTATTGTAAGTGGAACTTAACCAACCATGTATTTGTAAATTTGATCCTCAACAATGTGTTAGCATTTTAGGTTCGACATCCCATCGTGTGGTTGGACTCTCCTTGTTTTCAATTGTTTTGTGACCTATGAGACACCAGTCACCATGTATAGCCACATGCTTCTTTGCCTTTGTAGATGTAAACTTGATCCTCTTAATAGAGTGGATGAAGCTATGCGTAGATTGGTTCCTTTCAATAATAGAGGAACAACAATCCTATAATGAGAGTCAAATGGTAGTTTGTATCAATGATGCAAGCCCATACAAATGCCACCAACTAACTAGGTTCTTTTGCATCAAAATCTCTCTATCTAGCTTTGTCAAACTCATGTAGATCGAGTTTGACAAATTTGATTTGCTCAAGTTGGATCAATGTGGCTTTCTTTGTATTGTACATCCTTGTAATGGTCACCATGAATTCCCTCTTCATCTCTATATCATCTATTGTTACACCCCGATTGTATAGTTACTACTGCATAGGAAGTACATTGTAATGTTTGAATCTTTTTGATGAATAAAACAAATTGTTCTTGTGATCAATTGAATGTGTCCTAATGATTGTCTCATTTGTCTGATATTTCTATTGATGTAATTTCTTGAATGATTGTAGCATATAAGTTATGGAATAATGTTATTCTAACTTTCTACGATGTTTTATATATACTGCCTTGTTTTGAGCATATGACTCCCGTTGTCGTGTCATGATGTGTAGGAAACAGGTTCGTACCTTCAGGCAGAGGAGAGATATCACTTGGGGAGGAACTTGGTCAGGTAAACAGTAACGAGTACCAATTGGGCATACACACACATACTATAGACTGAGTAAGCTAAGTCATTTGTTGAAGTTAAGGGTAAGTCATCCGTAGGCTTGTTTAGTATCATTAGGAGTCGTATCTACTTCTAAATGTGTGAATAAGTGATGCTTGCCAGTATAATCTTATGTGGAATAATGTTTCTAGTTAGAGGTGGGCATGTGTATATGTATATATACATATAAATACGGTATGTACAAGTGTCCATAAGTATATTCATGTCGATACAATGTATGATAGCAATGGATATGCCATACGTGTGCATCGATATAAATGTATTTATGAATACGTATACATAAAGGTGGTATACAAGTAAATATACATGTATACATACCCACAACCAACTTGTTATATATATGTGAATATGAATATATATTATGATGATATTAATTTACGAATACACATATATATATATACATGAGTACGTATAATGAAAGTATGCTGACTGGCTCGCAGTATACGTACATGTAATTTAAAATGTATATGTAAATACATGTATATATGTAAAGGTAAATATATTTATATATTTAATATTATATTAAGTATGTATATAATATAGTCTTTACAAAATATAAATATGTATACGAGATTATTTAAATTATTAAATTTAAATAATTATACATAAATATATAATGTAAATTAAAACTATATTATATATATATTCTAATATAATAAAATATATATAGATATATATTTTATAAAATGGAAATTAAAATTAAATTACAATGAAATTTAAAATAAGGATGAAATAGAGCTTCTTGTGAAAATGTATGATGAAAATCAACAAGAACCATGACAGGTAACAGAACGCTAAAGGAAGCCGCTCGCAACCGTGAAATGGAGAGGTGGACGCCATCCTGACCTAGATTTAGTCTTGCATTAAACTGTCACTTATCCTTACCTGTTGAATCGCGCCAATACCAGAAGGTGTCGCGATTTTATGAACTGGTCATGTGCAAAATAAATTTACCTCATTGCTGTCAGCAAATGGAAGTCGAAATCTTCTCTATAGGGCGACACATTTCTCATTTGAACCATTCCAAACCCCGTGGCAGCTTAGATGACTTGGAAAGAGGAATTGGTTAAATCTTGAAACACTATATAAAGCCTGCAAGGCTCATTCTTCAAAACACGAAATTGGAAATTAGAAGTTCAATTTTGTTCATTCATGAGTGTAAACTGTTTCTGTTGAGAAAGCATTTATCAAATTGAGAGCAATATCAGAGTATTCATCATTTGTTGAGGGAGTCTTTAATCTGCTAAGGGTGTATTCTGTTTGTGTTGAAAGAGCATTCTTTGTATCTGAGAATAGCAGTTTGAAATTATCAACAGTTGAGTTAAGAGTTCGTTAACAGAGCTAGCTGGAAGTCCTTTGGCAGTAGGCTAGAGGAGAAGCATTCTCATATTTCAAATATCTGAGGAAAGCTCTAGTCAGGCATGTTAACTCTTTTCTTTTTCATGCTTTCTGTTGTTCTTGTATTCAGAAGTAAGTCTGTTTCATATCCTTTGATTGAAAAGAATAGAGAGTGAAGGTTGATGTACTTAGGAATGAATATCTAAAGGATAAATGAATATTTGCAAAGAGATAATTTGCGAAATAAGAAGGTTTTTGCATATTCTTTATATTAGTTTTGCGTTCATTAGTGTACGGAATACACTAGGCATTGAAGAGAAAATTGCATTAATTGTATTGACTCCATATATGGAGTGTATGCTTCGTACATAGCTATTTAATACTAGGAATGGATTGAGGGCATTTAATAAGCTACAGGTCACAACTAGTTATAAGTTAACTTAGTCAAGTTAATGAAGCTCCTAGGATGAGAGTATCCAATGTAAAGGAGATAGTTGTAGGTACTTGTTAAAATGATCTCCGTTCTAGTAGTTAGTTTGTTGTAGGAAGTCTAGGGTACGGACTACCCCGATAGACCAACCTACGCATAGAGTAAGAAAGCCTCAAGTCAAGTTGACCCTGGCTAGTGCATGTGATAGATGACCTATGTTCTTGATTGAATGTAAACACTTTGGCCAAAGTAGTGTAAGGAACCATTTAGTTGTAGTACTACACTGTCAGTTCACCGTGATCCCGAAATACATCCTAGTTCGAGAGTTGCCGGTTGCACAGAATCTAGCTATGTAGGATCACAACACTATGTCAGTTGGTAGTCGTTAAAGGATACCCCACCAATCTCTTCTTCGAAGGGAGGGCCGTTCATTGCAAAATGATCGTGCGGGGGACCGCATTATAAGTCCGTGGTTGGCGAAAAACGCCCGAGTGATGTTTTCCTCCTCAACAACCGCTGATGATCCAAGACTTGACAGATGGACTCTTGGACCTTCTTACTTCTATTGGTGCCAAAAGCCTTAGGGCTATGTATGTATATGTTCTTCTTTACTTTGTAGTTCTTTGAAATGAAACAGTTAAAAGTTGCAAAATATGTATCATGTTTATGTATTTAAAAGGAAATTTTTTATCATTATGGCATTGTTCTTACTTAATTGGTTGAAATCTAAAGTTTTAAATTTGACGTACAAGTTTGGTCATCACATCTATGACTTTGCACATAACACTTTATGTTTAGTTCACAAGTTAATGTAAAGGAGAGTTGAGCTTCTCTTAGCTGCACTAAATTATAGGTGAATGTGCTTATTGTAGAAGTGCAAGGTTGGGTTTTTTTGTCAAACCACAACCTTCATTTAGTCAAGCATACTATCATACACATATATCTCCCCAAGGTTGGGGTGTTTGAGACCCCATATTTGATCCCCATGTAAATTAGAGATATAATAGAAGTTAAGTATCTGGTATTTGACCAAAAAGTGTCACTCTTTACTACTTCCTTTGCTCTCAACCCTTGTTGTCTTTTACCCTTTGATTGCCCTTTTTTATCCTGATCATTAATTGTAAGGGTTGTTACAAGCTAATCACTCCAATATAATGAAGTAGAATGAGTATTTGGTTTTGACCTGTGATAAAGTGATAAGGAGGTATTTTCCATAGTGTGTCGAATTATGATATTTATATCAAGATTCAACTACATAGTTTTTGAGTCAAACTCATTGACTCATATTTCATGAGTAATAGTTCACATGAACCCATCTCTCATGAGAATGAATGGTCCACCTAGCACTCATTACATTTAGGTGATGCTCATAGGGGTGAAGCATCGAGACTTATGGGAGGTCACCCATTCTAGTACTACTCTTACTCAAGTGCGCTTAGCCATGGAGTTCTCCTCAAGATCAAACTCTGTTTTCTACCCCATTTCCAAAATCTTCAACAAGTATTGTGCACCTATGATCTGTCCATTATAGAGTCTCGTTAGTTCATCCATAGATAACGAGGTATTTTTCTAGTGTCAAATTATGATATTTACATCAAAATTTAATTGCATAGTTTTTGAGTCAAACTCATTGAACCATATTTCTTGAGTAGTGGTTCACATGAACCCATCTCTTAGGAGAATGAATGGTCCACATAACACTCATTGCATCTAGGTGATGCTCATAAGGATGGATTGCCAAATTTTTGGGGAGGTCACCCATCCTAATACTAGTTGACTCAAGCATTTTTAACCATGAAGTTTCCCAAGATCAAGCCCACTTAACTTGCTACAACATTTGTAAAACCTTCAAGTGTTGTGCATTTGATAAATTCTTTCTTGGTGAAGAACCAAAATAGTGTACATTGCATGGGGTGATTGTACATATATATTTACACATCCCTTGCATTTGCTATAACTTGATTGATCCACTTAATTTTCTCGATGTCCTTGGACATTGCTTATGAAATGCACAAATGGTTCTATTGGGACTCAAATATGTAGTGCCCTTTTTTGCTTGAGTCCTTTCATTTTTCATGTGTTGTTTTGGTCATTTGTGACCCATTATTGATAATCAATCTAAAAAATCTTCTAAGTTGGGTCCCCATGTTGAAGTGTTGTTCAAAAGGGATACAAGATGTTTAGGAAGTTTGTTGAAATAAGCTAAAACCAATAAAAAATATGCTTGTAGATTTTTCTTCTCTAATCGGTCCATGTCTATTTCCCTTAGTTTTCCCCACAAGGTCTTGTTTGGTTGGAAATCCCCATAAAGGAAGAAAAACAAATAAAATGACTAAGTTTTCCTTTTGTGGGAACCTAACTTCCATTTAAACTTCTCCTTTTAAAAGTTACTATGTCCGATTCAATTGTCTTTTCTCACATGTCTGATCTAGTTGAAAATTTTCACATCATTATGCCTTTTGCAAGATCTTGATGGTTGTCTAAACTGCATCAATCAAATTTTAAATCATCTGGTTCACTTGACTTTACTTGCACCCACCCATTCAAGAGTTAAAACTAAATCTTTGTAGAAGTCTAAAGCCTGTTTGGACCTGATTGATATCTACTCAACTGAACTGGTTCACTTCAATCTTTTAGTATATCCAGTTTGCCTAAATTTTTTTGCATGAAGGCCTTTTGTGGAAATTTGCTACCCATTCAAACTTCCCCATTTAAACGTGATCTATCTAGTTCACTTGGTCTTTTATGCATCCAATATTTTATCAAGCCAAATTTAAATGATTGTGGAAGCCCGATGTCCATCTGAACCCGATCCTTAACCTTATGCATAAGTCTGGTTCACTTTTTGAAAGTTCCACATGCCATACCTTTGTGATGTCACCAATCAATCATCATCACATAACCAATTGTTTGGTGAAGATTCCATAGCCAATTGAACAAAACCTTTTAAAACCCATTCTTATTCAATTTAGTTGGTCTCCCTTGCAAAACCAATCCACTTGCATTTTCTTGCATGCCATCCTTTGTTGACATCATCCCACCTTGTTGATGTCATCATGGCGTCTTCCCATTTGAAGCACCCTAGTCTATGATGATGTCACACTTACATTATGATCACTTCAAATGAATGTCTTTTTATTATTGTCATCATTAGAACTTTTCATCTGAACCAACCATCGAAATCAATTGTGAAGTTGGCTAGTTCAATTGGTCTTCC